>JAMZAV010007344.1:0-14361 GCA_024449915.1 Sweltsa coloradensis | reverse complement strand
CATGGTGGGGGAGCCAGCAGACCCCTTGTTCAAAAAACCGGCCCTAAAAAGTGGGGTCCCCTGGTGGGTACGGGCCAGGCCCCCCAGAAACAGACGGCACATTTGAATCTGCCAGGCCACAAAGTGGGCCGCAGGGGTGAACCCACCCGACGAACCCTCCACACTGTTAAGTTGGGGTCCCCCTTTGGTCAGCCGCAGACCCTGGAAACAACGCAATTAATTGACAGGCCCTCAACCAGTCGGGCCGCATGGCGGATCATGATCTGCCACCTCGACCCCCAACCGGCCTGTTACAGGTGGTGGCACGCACCTGATGGCAGTACGGACGCCTGGCAGCAACCGGAACATGTTGCGGGCCGATCCACCATTCCAGTACCCCGGAACAGGCTCGGGGGATTTGTCCCACCCTGGCGACACGGACCTAAGTGGGTTCCCCTCAGGGGAAACCGCCGCCACACAGGAACATGATCTGCCAGATGAATCCCCACACCGGTCCTGAACAGTTGGGGTTCTCCGTCATGGTGGGTGACGTCACGCACCCCTGAGCAGAACAACCCGGACACTAGTTAGAAGTGGTGGACAGTGCACACCTATGGTCAGTACGGCGGCCAGGCAGGCACAGGAACATGATCTGCCAGACTCTGAATCCCTCCATCACCGGCTCCTCGAACCAGTTGGGGTTCTCCGTCATGGTGGGTGACGTCACGCACCCCTGAGCAGAACAACCCGGACACTGATTTATTTATTTTAATTGGGTTTCTTTAAAATAGTAACTTTATTTACATCTTTTTTACAGGTTATGTAATAGATTCCTCTTACTTGATGCCCAAGACTAAGAATATTTAGAATTAAGAAAACTACAATTGAAAGTAAAATAATTATTCCTTACTTTGATGCCTAATGTAACTAAATCCATAATAACTAATTGAAATTAAATATAAACAATTTTTATCTGATTGTAGGTAATGCACACAAATCTAGTATTGTAGCATGATCATGAATGAGTTTGTGTCCTACCTAAGAATAAAATCAGTTCAGCATTTTATAGTTATTTATTTTATTCCATGCTTTGTTACGGGGCAGACGTTGCATGGAACTAAAACCTCTTATTGTGGTAATTCCTTCAAGATTCGCAGTTATAAAGGTTATCGAGATTGACCTGTCTATTGTCCGGACTGCATCCGGCTGTGGTGACCCCCATGACCGTAGGACGCCGCTCTTCCCGGTCCAGGAACTCTCTCGCTCCAGCACCACTAGAAGTGCTCACCTCAACCAGACCAGTAGGGGCCTACGTAGTGTAAGGATCTGCAACCTTCAACCAGACCAGGACATAGTGTAAGGATCTGCAACCTCCAACCAGACCAGGACATAGTGTAAGGATCTGCAACCTCCAACCAGACCAGGACATAGTGTAAGGATCTGCAACCTCCAGACCAGGACATAGTGTAAGGATCTGCAACCTCAACCAGACCAGGACATAGTGTAAGGATCTGCCCTACCAACCGGGAACATTGAAGACCTTCAACCAGACGGACAAGTGAAGTCAACCTCACCCAGACCAACCAGTTAGGACTAACCTCCAGACCGACAACTATAGGATCTGCAACTCAAGACCAGGATATGTAAGGCCTGCAACCCCAACACCAGGACATAGTGTAAGGATCTGCAACCTTCAACCAGACCAGGACATAGTGTAAGGATCTGCAACCTTCAACCAGACCAGGACATAGTGTAAGGATCTGCAACCTCAACCAGACCAGGACATAGTGTAAGGATCTGCAACCTTCAAGTAGACCAGGACATAGTGTAAGGATCGCAACCTTCAACCAGACCAGGACATAGTGTAAGGATCTGCAACCTTCAACCAGACCAGACGTAGTGTAACGGGAAAAAAAGGGATAGTGAAGGCAACCTTCAACCAGAAGACGTAGTGTAAGGTCTGACAACCTTCAACCAGACAACTAGGTAGGACTGCAACCTTCACCAGACAGGACATAGTGTAAGGATCTGCAACCTTACGACCGAACCATAGTGTAAGGATCTGCAACTTCAACCAGAAGGACATGTGTAAGGATCTGCACCTTCAACAGACCAGGACATAGTGTAAGGTCTGCACCTTCAACCACCGAAACGAAGGATTGAAGTCTGCAAACCCAAAACGGATGGAACCAACTTAACCACCAGGAGTGTAAGGATCTGAACCTCAACAGACCAGGAACATAGTGTAAGGATCTGCAACCTTCAACCAGCCAGGACATTAGTGTAAGGATCTGCAACTTCAACCAGACCAGGACATAGTTAAGGATCTGCATTCAACCAACGACCAGGAAGAGGCAACTCAACCGACCGGACATAGGTAATCATTCAACCCAACCATACCGTAGGCATAACTTAACGACGGAACTTAAAGGATCTGACCTTACAAGACGCAATTTACGGACGAAAGTGAAGGATTGAACCGCAACCAACCAGGACATAGTGTAAGGCGACTTCCAACCAGACAGGAAAAGGATCTGCAACCTCAACCAGCCCGGGACATAGTGTAAGGATCTGCAACCTTCAACCAGACCAGGAATGGAAGGTCTGAAACCCTTAACCAAACCCGGGGGACACAGTGTAAGGATCTGAACCCCCAAACCAGACCAGGACATAGTGAAAGGATCTGCAACCCTTTAAACCAGCCCAGGACATGGGAAAGGATCTGAACCCCCAAACCCAGACCCAGGAAAGTGTAAGGGACTGAAACCCTCCCCCAGACCAGGACATGTGAAAGGATCTGAAACTTAAGTAGCCCCGGACATAGTGTAAGGATCTGAACCTTAAACCAACCGGGGACATATGAAAGGACTGAACCCTCCAACCAGACCGGACGTGTGTAAGGATCTGCAACCTCCAACCGACCAGGACATATTTAAAAGGACTGCAACCCCCAAACCAGACCAGGACTAGTTAAGGGATCGAAACCTTTAACCAGCCAGGACATAGTGTGGACTGCAACCTTAAACCCAAACCCCGGACATAGTGTAAGGATCTGCAACTTCAACCGCCCCAGGAATTGAAAGGATCTGCAACCTTAAACCCAACCGGGACATAGTGTAAGGATCTGCAACCTTAAACACCAGACCGGGACATAGTGAAAGGATCTGAAACCCTCCAACCAGACCAGGACTAGTGTAAGGATTGCAACTCCCACCAGACCAGGACATAGTGTAAGGATCTGAAACCCCCAAACCAACCAGGACTAGTGTAAGGATTGCAACCTCACCAGCCCGGACATAGTGTAAGGGTCTGAAACCCTAAAACCAACCGGGACATAGTGTAAGGATCTGAAACCCTTAACCCAGACCAGGCATATTTAAAGGACTGAACCTGCCCCCAGACCGGGACATAGTGTAAGGATCTGAAACCCCAACCAGACCAGGACATAGGTAAGGATCTGCAACCTAAAACCAGACCAGGACATAGTGTAAGGATCTGCAACCTTCAACCAGACCAGGACATAGTGTAAGGATCTGCAACCTCCAACCAGACCAGGACATAGTGTAAGGATCTGGATAAGGTGGATACTTGATACAGAGAGAAAGAAGGTGCCTAAAATTAGCAGAGAATATCACATGTATACATGTTTGTTGGTGGAGGTGCCGGGTACACAAATATTAAAACATATTGGGGGGAGGGGGCTAGTCTAGTATAGTACGATTAATTGTTACAGTACAAATATGATTGTAGTTTCACATAAGAACTTACTTTTCTATTAAATAAAAACAGTATTCCTTTAAATCTAAAGGTTATAAATCTCCTAGCGGTCTTTCCGGCGAGTGTGTGGAGATAGGCTACACGATATTGCTTTAATCCTCGATTTCAAGAAATGTATTTACGTAAAACGTTAATTGGCTTAAATATTCACTTTAATTCAAGAGCATGAAAAATGGAATTCATTAAGCATACCAATACCATATTGTTGATAGATTAGAGGTTTAAGGTATCATGTAAATTTAAATTAAAATAAAGCAAACCGTATTTAGAGTGTTTCCACTCAGTCACAGAATGTTTTTTGTGGGGGGAAATTTAAATTTAAAGCAGACCAAGCCCAAACCCGTATAAGCCCGACCCCTGACGAGCGAAAAATGGGCCCAACTAGAGACCGGCATATTTAAGTATGATACACCGATCAATCAAGCTGGACACGATTCCACCCGCGGACAGCGTCAGAATCAACAAGGCTGCATCGGAACAACCTTAGAATTTATTAGGTGTCTCGTTGCTAGGACGGCTCCAAAGTTTCCTCAATGAACTGCTGCCTCTAGCGGGAATCGAACCCTGGACCTTCTGTATCGGAAGCAGAGACGCTAACCACAAGACCATCGAGCCCCACAAGAGAAATACGAATAAACTATAGGAAACCCATCATACACGGGGCTAAGGACTTGTCCGTATACCCAGCCAATTAGAATTAAGCTTTCATTCGTGGTCCTTGAACATCATTGTAAATGCATTTCCTTACACTAAATCATAAAACCTAACCTTAAACATTTCCTTACCCTAAATCATAAAACCCTTTGTACTGGGCCCTGACGTCCGCGGGTGTACATTTTCAATTTTTTTGAGGTGATATGTTGTCATAACTTTTTATGACTATTTCAAAAGTAAAAGTGAGTTTACTAGAATAAAAAAAAAACATGGGAAAATGAAAACCCAAAATCAAAACCTTTTATTAAAAGTAAACTACACTGTTGGGTAGGTACCTAATAATTATTTAAAAAAAGGTGGGTATACTGCCATAACCGCACTCCATTACAACACGGGCATACTTATCAAAAAGAAGGTGAAAAAATTACTTACTCTAAATAACATTTTAATGTACCCACCTGCACTGTCTCTGCACAGACGACCTCCTGCAAGGTTTAAGGCCCCTACCTTTACTAATACCCGAGCGACCACACCCTTACACAATCGTACACGCGAGGGGGGGGGGGTGACCCCCTTTTTTGTGATCACCTTGTTTGCACTGACAACCTGTAGAAGCTACTCCCACTCCCCTTGTACTCCCCCCAACTGACTTAATTTTTAAATTGGGAAATTTATTGTACAAAAAGTTTTAATTTTCCCCCAAAATAACTTTAAAATTAAAATAGTTCGCGTTACGGCTAAACTGTTTCTATATCAGTTTTATTTTTGCTAAGAGGTTTGGGGGGTCCACTTCAATTTTACCCCATTTAATCTGATGGTCAGGGGCAAAGTAATAGGAAGTTTCCACTCCTGGTTTGTACCATTGCACTCCCCTGCATCTAAAAGGCTGAAACGGTGACGCCCCTCTTTGGGGTCCCAAAGGGCCACAAAAAGAACTTGAGAAAGTTAACATTAGTGAGAGCTGTAAAGGGGAAGGAACACTTGAATATTTCAAATCCCGGGTCCAGCGTGAAATTTTTTCATGGGGTAGATAAAAATATCAGAATTAAAAAACCCCCGGGAGGGAACGATATCTCACCCCCAACACCCCCAAATCATCCCTAAAATTTGAATAATTCATAGCTCAAACCAAAAAAAAATTTTTTTTCAAAATTTGTTATTAAAATTTTTTTTAAAGTGTTTTAACCCAACGGCCTATTCTCATTTCCAAACATATTTTTTTTAACCCCCATCCTAATTGTTTATAATATTTTTACCTTTTTTCCAGCATTACCAGTGAGGCACCCAGGGATTATCAGCATGAAATTTTGGGAGATGGGGCATAATAACCTAAAAATAAAAAATTTCCCCCGGGAGGGAAGCGTATTCCACCCCTTTTGTTTCTACCCCTTAAAATTTTGGGGAAAAAAGTAAGGTAGTATTTTAAAACATTTTGAATATTTTAATTGTGATTAAAATTATGAGTCGATGTGTTATAGTCCTCAACAAAAACATTCATACAAAAAAAACAATTTTTTCACCCCCCCAACCCTAATAATCATTTTTATGACAAACACTGTTTAGAAGTTTCCAACAGAAATTTGGCATGGTGGTAGATAAAAATATAAGAATTACTATTCCGGGGAGGAAACAAAATTTTACCCCCCAGTGCCCTCTATCATCCCCTTTAAAATTTGGGTTTGGTACTAGGTGTATTAATACATTGAAATTTTTAAAATTTTCCCAAAAAATATTTTGCCCCAAAACATGTTTCCATCCAATCAACCTAATTTTTTGAGTTTTTTTTTACCCCCCCCCCTAAATGATTTTTTTTTATCAACACTTATTTTGCTGGGGAAATTTGGGATGGTGAAAACAAAAAATGAATTCATTCCGTGGGAGGCAAACGATATTTTTACCCCCCAGTGCCCTTATCATCCCCTTAAAATGGTTTTGGTACTAGGGGTATTCTAAACATTTAATTATTAAAAAATTTTCCAATAAAATTTTGTCAAGTGTTTACATCCAATCAACCTAAATTTCTGGATTTTTTACCCCCAAACCCCTAAAAGGATTTTTTTCAAACACTTAAATTAGCATAAATTTTTCTGGGGTAGAACAAAAATAAGAATTATATTTCCTTTGGGGGGAAACGATTTTCCCCCTAGTGCCCTTTCATCCCTTAAAATTTGGGTTGGGACTAGGTCGTATTCTAACATTGTAATTTTAAAATTTTCCATAATATTATGCTCAAACATGTTTCCTCCAATCAACCTAATTTCTGTGTTTTTTTTTCCCCCACCCAATAGTGATTTTTTTCTCAAAACTTATTAGCATGAAAAATTTGGGATGGTGGTAGATAAAAATTAAGAATTATAATTCCGTTTGGGGAAGTAAACGTATTTCACCCCAAGTAATCCCTTAAAAATTTGGAAAGAGGTTCATGTTCGTTTTTTTTTCATGGGTGGTTATCTGGAAGAAAGTATTCAATTTTAAAAATTTTAAATTAAAAATTAAAAGTTTTTGGGTTTTTTTAAGAAATACAATAAAAAAATGTTATGCGTTGGTATTATGATTACTAATACAAGGTGGGATTTTTTTAGCTGCTTTTTTTTCTCAAGCAGTTTCTAAACAAAGACGGTTTGTTTTTCTGAAGTGACAGTGTAATTCACAGCCCCAAAACTCGTAACAAATTGTAGAAAATACCACCCTTTTACCATGTAATCAAATACCAACGCATGTTTAAAGCTTATTATTTTATTCTTTAAAAAAACCAAAAAATATTGAATTTTTTAAATTTGATTTTTAATTAAAACTTTCTTCCCGAAAAACCCCCCTTGAAAAAAAAAAGAAAACATTGAAAAATCTTTTTAATTTTAAGGGAGTACTTGGGGTGGAAAACGTTTTCTTCCCAACGGAATTAAATTCTTTTAAATTTTTTTCTACCACCTGCCCAAATTTCATGCTAAAAGTGTGAGAAAAAAAAACACATTAGGGGTGGGGGGGGAAAAAAAATCAGAGAAAATTTGGTTGATTGGATGGAAACATGCTTGAGCATAATATTATTGGTAATTTTAAAAATTTCAAGTATGAATGCCCCGTACCAAATCCAATTTTAAGGGGTGATAGAGGGCACAGGGGGGAAAATCGTTTGCCCCCCAAGGAATAGAATTCTTATATTTTTTTTATACCATGCCCAAAATTTATGCTAATAATTGTTGATGAAAAAAAACACAATTAGGGGTGGGGGGGGAGAAAAAACAGAGAAATTAGGTTTTTTGGATGGAAACATGCTTAAACATAAAAATTTTTTGGATAATTTTAATAATTTCAAGTTTGAAACACCTAGTCCAAATCCCCAAAGTTAAGGGGTGATGAGGGCACTAGGGGTAAAATATTGTTTGCCCCCCAACGGAAAAGTAAATTTTTTATTTTTTCTCCACCCTCCAAAAATTTCATGTTTGGGAACTTACAAAAAGGGGTTTTTCAGTAAAAGATGTTTTAGGGTTGGGGGTGAAAAAAATTTTTTGTTTTTTATGAATGTTTTTGACTGGGTATAACACATGATTTTATAATTTTAATCGCAAATTGAAATATTCAAAATGTATTAAAAACTACCCTTCGTTTTCCCAAAGTTTTAAGGGGGGTAGGAAAAAAAGGGGTGGGAAAATCGCCCTTTCCCCCCCGGCGGATTATTATTTTTCAGTTATTGAACCATCATGCCAAATTTATGCTGATAATCCCAGGTACCCACTGTAAATGCTGGAAATCAAGGGAAAAATATTATAAAAAAATTAGGGTGGGGGGGAAAAAAATGTGTTTTTGAAATGAGAATAGGCCGTTTGGGTTAAAACACATTAAAAAACAAAATTTTAATAATTTAATTTGAAAAAAAATTCTTTTTGGGTTAAGCTATGAATTATTCTATTTTGGGGTGATTTAGGGGGTGTTGGGATGAGATATCGCTTTGCCCCCCGGGCGGATTTTTAATTCTTATTTTTATCTACCCCCATGAAAAAATTGGCGCGGTATCCGGTTTGCAATTTTTTCGCTAACAGCTCTCACTACTTTATTTTTGTCAGAAAAAAAAACCAAAGTCACGATCTCTTTCCTTGAAAAAAATGTTAATCAAAAAAGAAATTAGTGAAAAGAAACCCCAAAACATCTTCTTTAGTGACTCTAATGGGCATCAAAACCATTCCCATAAGAACAAAAAAACCCAAATTTTTCAATTTTGTATTTCAGACGTAGAATGTAAACGGTTAAAATTTATGAGAAAGAAATTAAAAATCTTTAATAAAATCAGCGCGATTAAAATGGGGTAACACAAAAATTTTTCAGAAAAGCATATTTATATTATATTTTCAATGATTCCACATTATTAGCTTTAGAAATATCACAGAGCCCCTTTAAAAATTAAATTAAAGCATGGGTCCCAAAGTCAGAAAAAACAATTTTTTGTAAAAAAAATTCCCATTTTTAAAAAGGAAGCCTTTCCTTTCCCAAAAGTTTGCTTCGAAAATAATTCTAATTTCCTGCAACTGCAGGCAAGGGTTTGTTTAAAGCTGTTTTGGCAGCGTCCTTGTCCATACACTGTTTTGTCAGAGCATTGTCAATCAGGGGTTTGACATTTGGGCCCACAGTACAAGACGGGTTTTGACATGAAAGGTGCTAGAAAGCAAGTCCCCCAAGGAAACTGGGAAACAAGATCTATACATAAAAAATTTCCCAAGTTTTAGAAATCTAAAATAGTTTTTTTAAAATTTTTGGGTAGTATAATTAAAAAACAAAATTTTATGAATTAAATTAAATTTTTACACAAAATTTTAGTTTAAAAGGTTTAAAGAAGTCAGAACCCTTTGGAAAAAACCTAAAGTTTTCAAGCGTGCATTTAAAAGTTGACGACACAATGAAATGTGCTCCCCAGTTCCTTTTTAATCGCAACTTTTAGCTGTAGGCCTTGAAGTAAAAATGAGAATAACATATTAAAGTTTTTTTGGTTGTTAAGATGCAAGTTACGTAGGAATTTAGGGCTCTGGAGGGACACGTGGTTCGCGTTGCACACTACGGTAGTCAGTGTCGACCTCCGAGTGGTATCGATAAAAACCCTTTCATCCACATTCTTTTTTCCACTGAAAGGGGAGGGAATCAAAAATGGGGAAACTCTGGTATTGTTTTTTAATTGACACATTTTCCTGTTTTTAAAGGTTATTTCTTATTATTGGTTTATTACATGAGAAACCCAAATTTATACAATAAAAACAAATATTTAACAAAAAATGTGAATTAAATCAAAATTTAAATTTTATCCCCACATTTTTAAAAAAGTAGTTTTTCAAAACCCAAATTGAGCCCTTTCCCATAATAAAAAAGAATGTTATTGGAAAAATCATAAAATTTTCACACCGTATTGCCGTTACTTTTTACAGAGTGGGAATGAAGGGTGATTTTAGCAGGTTCAACATTAATGTTCAATCCCGGTCCCAGCAACTAAAATGCGTCTAGCGGGGCTGTCTAAAAGAAAAAAATGATGTTTAAATTTTAACAATAAAGTGTGTTTTAAAGAAATTTTCCTTTAATTGAATCAGTCTCTAGAAAGCCCCGATTTTATAAGACAGGGTTTAAACATGGTCCAAGAATTTTTAAAAAAATTTGACTAGCACCTCTTGAATGGCTCGTAAGTACAATCCTTGAAAAACATTATCTAGAACCTTATTCCCTTTCTTTCCCCAACGAAAACTGAACTTTGATTTTTCCTTTTGACCCACATTCTGTCATGTTCATACTTGCACCAAAACAGAGGACACAACCTCAAAATGAGGGGCAATCCCTTGCAGCACAGGGATTGCATTTTATTTTAAAAATAATAATAATTACGTAGTGCATAGAATCTATATTTGGAAAAATGTTGCCTGCCGAGGTACGGCCCAAACCCCGACCCCCAAATACTAAAATAACAAAAATCTTCATCTCGTTTTACATGCATAATTTTTGCTTTCCCGTTTTTCCCCGATCAATAATACATTAAGTTTTGGTAAATCACAGGGGGAATATTTTCCCAATATTAAAAAGTTCAATTATTTTAAGTTTTTTACTCTTTTTTTTAAAAATGAATTAATCCCGGGTTTTAAATCCAACTCCTAGGCGACCCCTACCCCAAGCTACAACAACAAGCCGGTCGGACGCCACGAAAACCCCAACAACCGGGGAAATTGCACGAACCTACCAGCATCTTAAAATTTGGGAGTGAAAAATCTGCGAGCGAAATTTTTACTAGTAACACTACGTTCAACAAGAGACTACCAGCGGGGCCTAGTACTACGCAGCTGGACCGCGTCTACAGTATCTACAACACCTAGTCGACACTCGCCCCGTGTGCACCATGAACAAACACTGCCCCTTTCCCAGGTAAAATATCAATTTTATTTTTTTTTGACAAACCCAATTTATCGAATTTGTAATTCTAAAAAATCTTTTTGGCCTTTACTTCGTCAAGATTTGCGGGCCCTACTATCATTTTTTTCCCTTTGACCCCGGCTTTGGGGGGGAAAAAAACTGAAAATAATAATAGTAGTGAGAAAATGAAAAAAATAAAAAATACGTACAAGCACAATACTAAAGGGGAAGAATCCAAATACGGACGTTTAAAAAAGCCCAACCAAGAAAATATTCTGTTAATGGAAAGAGGAAAAAGATATTTTTTTATTAATAGTTTTAGGTTTTTAGATAAACCCCCAAAAAAATATGCAAATTTTCCCACCAAGTGCGAGAATCATGAATTGATAACATAAAAGTAAATTTAAAAAGAAGAAGAATGCTGTGTTTATGAAAAATAATGTCGAGGTAAAAGTGAAACAGTAAATTTTGAAAACGGGGGTGTGGCCATCAAGGAAGTCATTACCAGCCGTCCTAAAATAAAGAAAATATTTTCTGTAACACAAGTCAAGTCTTCCATAAATTTTTTTGACTTTTCATTTACATATTTATTGTCAAAACTTGCAAAATTGGATGTGAATTAATTATTATAAGTGCTTAGGCAGAAGTATTTTCTGGGGGGTTAAATTTGATTTTTAAAAAAAGATGCGTTAAAAAAGCAACTGTAACATGAAAGGGTGAACGTAAAATCATATGCAATGAATACGAGTATTTCTACAGTCAATTACAAAAAGTACCTTTTCTCCTCCAGTATATTTAAAATATATCCCCTACCAGTTAACTAAGCCCCCAGAGAAAATGGGGGAAAACAATGCAAATCAAAAAAAGATTGGCACAACATTTCCATGTAAAATTTTTACTTCGATTGAAATAAATGGGACTTTTGGGCATATTTATGAAGGATTCAAAATAAGTTATGTGCGGGCGAACAAAACCCGGGCCCCCTGGCTCAAAATAAATAAATGAGACAATGTGAATGAATTTCCTAGAAAAAACATTAATGGACAACACAAAGGTAAAAAAACAAAAAGCTCGTTATAAGATAATTACTTCAGATTCACCATTTAAACGATCTAGTTTGAAAACTTAGTTAGTAATGCAAAAAGAAGTAGCCTACGGAAAGAAATGTAAGGGAGGGGCTGTAAAGGTTTCTCAAAACATGTTTTCTGTTAATTGGCTCTATGAAGTACACTCACTTTAGTTGATGAGGTTTGTGCATTCAAACTACACTTTTTAAATTCACTTTACTTTCGAATATGCATCAAAGGCAGTCTAAGAAAACTTCCACCCAAAAGGGCTCGCAACAGTGTTATGTTCTCACAAATAAAGCATAGCTTGCGATTGTTGAAAAGCAAAGGCTCTGTAGCCTCCCTATTTTGGAGAAGAGGGGGAGGACATACAGTATTTTTAAGCAAGTTTTTAGCTCTACTGGTCAGTATGACATGATCAATTGTCAAAAGCATGTTACACAAAAATAATCCCCCAAAAATTTTCCAAAATAAAAAGTTCAAAATTAAATGTTCAAAATAAAACCTGGGCCCCTTTAGATTTTTTGGGGCTCCAACAAAAACTAGTGCATTTACTCGGGGCCAAAACATACTGTTTGAAAGCCACACATACCTACATAATAAATTTAATGACAGCCGCATTTCTTTAACCTTCAACACCACAGTTTTGTGATGCTTAAATTTGTAGCTTCAAAACGCTCTATAGACGCGCCCTTTATCTAGATTAGGTACCCCCCTAGAAAGGTTGGTCCAAGATACCCTTTTAAGCTAGGCATTTCCCCTAACACTGTTGCACCTCTTTGGGGCACCCCCTTCAAAAGGCGTAGCAAGGGTTTTAATAAACCGCAGTGTCTTCGATATGGCCAATAGACTTGAAATTTCACACCCCCGTCATCGTTGAGCCTTCTTTTTCACAGCACTCGTATCGATGTACTTAGACTGTTTAAGTTTACGTTAAAAATACACATAAAACAATGTAAATACTAATTTTGCATCTACACATAAAGGCAGACCAGCTAAAGACTTGTAGAATACTGAAGATTATATAGAAAGATTTTCAATTTGGGAAAGGTAAAAACAAAACAAATCTTTAGGTGTTTTAAAAATTCAGGAGGGGGTTTTTTAGGGAAAGGGGGAAAAAGGGGGGGGAAAAGAGGGGGGGGGGGGAAGCTTTAGTTGTTATTTACAGAGCCCTGTATTTTGGGGGGATTAAAAAAAAGGTTACATTAGTATAAAAGTGGAGAACAGCAAAATTTGAAGAAAAAAATCAAAGGTATTTATAATAATGACCCGGTATTTTTTTTAAATTTAAAAAAAATTCAAAGAAATATATAAATTTTTACATGGGCAATAACATAAATACATACTTTTCAATGGGACATAAAAAAAAAAAAAGTAATTAAAAATTCAGAAAAAATTCTTGGGGGGTGGGGGGAGAACCCCCACACACAAAAAAACTAGAAGTAATTAAATAAAGCAACATTTGATGTTTTGGGAGATTACCCCCCTTTTCGAAAACTTTTAATAGTAGTACTATTAATTAAAAAAAACAAAATGCCAAAAAGATGGTAAAATTTTGAAGAACAATAATATTTTTCTATAACTTTTTTTTGCCCTTTTGATCTTTTTGGCAATATTTTCCGGGGGGAAAAGGAATTATAGTACCTTTAAAAAAAGGGGACATAAAGAAGTGCACCCACTACAGAGTGATAACTCTGATGAGCCAGGGTGCAAAGATATACGAGAAAATACTACGACATCAATAGAGCCAAAAATGTTTCGAGGAAAAAATTGGGTTTAGTTTAGAGCCAGTTGCTAAAAATTGATCTATATTTGCGCTCAGACAAAAAACAGAAGTAAGTGGGAACAGGGGAAAAGTCTGTGGGCCCTTTTTAAAAATCTGAAAAAGCGTACCAAGTTTCCAAGAAAAGGTTGGGTGGTTGGGGAAAGCTTAAAAACTGCAGAAGTGTAGAAGAAAAAAGAACACTAAGTTCAAAAAGGGAAATATTAAATAGGTGTAAAATGATCCTATACTAACGTACATTTCCGATACATTTATGCATCAGCGACATTGACAAATTTAAGGGAAAAGGGAAAAGGGGCAGACTGCAAGAAGAAGAGAAAAATTCTTTAAAAAGTTCGAGAGCCCAACAAAAAGGTAAAGGGACGAAGCAGATTTGTGTGGAATAAATATAGTGACCGGGGGCCCAGGGTGGCTTCAACGTTTTTGGGGATTCTTTGCACAGGGGGGTGTGCCGAATGAAGGGAGCCTCAATTTTATAGTGGCAAATGGATGAAATGGATCATGTGCGCATTTATCGGCAAGGCAGCGAGATGCGGCTAGAAAAACCCTGCAAGATACCGACGAGGGAATTAAATAAAACAAATATAGTAAGGGGAGGTATTGTTAAGGGTTTGAGGAAACCGAGGGCCCCCCATCGCCTGCCAGGCAGGGTCGCAAGAGAATCAAACAAACTTTAAAGTTTTAAGCGAAAGGGAAAATTTAAAAAAATGGGGGGTTTTTGCAAAA
>JAMZAV010007343.1:0-53389 GCA_024449915.1 Sweltsa coloradensis | reverse complement strand
GGAAAAAAATTTTCCGGGAAGTTTTTCATTTTATTATTTTTTGGTATTTTTTAAATCCAATGAATCTTGCTGATTTTGTTAGCATTTTCTCAATAAATCGTACCGATGTCCTTTAAAAAATTTCAGCCAATCTGTTCAGCGATTCGGCGTTTTTTTAACGACACACACACACACACACACACACGCACGCACGACGCCCCCGCAGAAAAACAAAAAGGGCCGTTTAAGCGAATGGAAATCACTACTTCGCACGCTCACTCTTCAAAACTTTGAACCTGTTGATTCTGGGTACCTTTCGCCGAATACAGTTCACAACACCGAGGGGATCCCAATAACCTTTCCCTTTTTCTTTTTCCCAAAATTTTTTGCCCACAAATTTTCATCCAAAAACAATTGTTGGTGAGAAACGTAGCATATTAGTATTATAAAGATTCTTTTAGAATTCAAATTTGGCTATCAGGCGCATCCCAAGTAATAAGTGATTTGCTGTCTTCAGTGTATCAAGTTTTAAAACAGACACTTTAAAAAAAAAAATATGTTCTGTGATACACAGCACTGCCCCTATGTTCCCTTATTACTTACGTCAGCACTGCCCTATTTTCCCCTTTATTCTTTACTGCACTGAAAAACGTGAAAAAAACACCTATTTTCGTCTATAAACGTTATTACGCACTCCCCAAAAATTACACCAATCAATTTCCCTGACTGCTAAAGGGGTTTTTTTTTTTGGTTTTTTTCTCCCTTCTACAAAAGTCGACGCCAAAAGATAGGGTTGAAACGGCCACCACACTCACAAAAAACTATCTACTGCTCTGGTAAAAATTTTTATGATGCAGTACAGAAGACCCCCAAAAAATAACTTTGGTGTCTTTTTGTGTAAAACGGTCATTGTTAGCCCCAACCCCCAAACCCCCTTTTAACTGTGACCAATCTTTTTGGGACATTTGAAAGAATTTTGCCCAATAAACTAATTATACACGTCATTTTATACGGTATGAAAGTTGTTGATTCATTACTAACTTTTTCTGCGTGGGTGGGGAAAGGGAAAAATGGGGAAGTTTTAAATTGGAGTATTCAGTCTTGCGTACGTTTTGATTTGCTTAAAATGCATGAGTGATACAATGAACTAGGAACGTTACATCACTAGATAACAAGTGTCATACTGATGGTCGTCGTCGAACTAATACAATAGTCGTCATCAGTAAAGCACTTGAGGAAGAACACATGAAGTATCCACCTTTTTTTTCTTATCCCAGAGGGTCATCTTCGATGTCTATCAACGCAGTCATAACCCCATTTTAGTTTAATTCCTATTTTCCGGATGGAATTTTTCGTTCAACACAGTTGGCCGACTGAATTCTATCTCGGGCATCAAAACAAAAACTACCAAATCCCAATACTAAAAATAAATACATTGTAAAACCCGTTTCAAAACTCCCGCTTTCTGTGACAGCATCGCTCACATCTTTCTTTTTGTAAAAAAACTAAGTCCCCCTCGGCGCTTTTTTTTGACTGTTGAAACGATGAACTCCCCCTTTTAAATTTTTTGACGTTTGAATCCTTTTTTAACACGGATTGAAAATTTCCTAAAGCGGCCTGCCAAACTGATTTTTTTTGTAAATTAGATGATATTTCAAAATCTTCTCGAAAAGTTGGAAGCAACAACTGAAAATTTACTAGGGGTAAACCCCGCAATTAATTTTCTTCAAGCAAAAATTTTTACGAAACGGCGTTCATACGATTTGGAAAATGAAAACTAAATCTTTTCCCTCGACGACACTGATTTTCCTGGTGATTACTGCACCGAATAACAAACATATATATCTATTGACGCGTTTTATGTTCATAATCATGGGGTTTTCTAGCATACAATACACAAAAATACGTTTTAGACAAAATCAAAACCCGCCGCCCGGCTTTAGTCAATAAAAATAATTTAAAAAAAAAAAGTTCAAATAACTACGTATGTCACACTTTTTAAATTTAATTAGAGGAGGTCACTTGATGTACCCCTAAAAAAGCCCAAACATATATAAAGGAAATTTTTTTGTTCCCCCCTAGCACAGTCCGGTCAGACAGCATGAGGGGCCCGGGGTGCGACCGCTGGGTGATGGGGCGGTGCGCACGGAACGGCCACCCAGAAATTTAACGCGCTGTCGTTTTGCGAGTTTTTTATCCGTTTGGATGGGGTTTTTCGGCATTCTCGTTTTTACATTGTCATTCTTTAAAAAAATTCTCGGATCCTTGAGTAACAGCCCACCTTTAAAGTATAATATTTCGCTAAAATCTGTTACCCTTTTTATTTTGTTTTTATTTTGTGTCACTACTTAATTTTGAAAAATGGGTCCTGTTGCCAATAAAGATTTAATAATAATAATAAAAAAAAAAAAAATAAAAAATAATAAAAAAAAAATAATAATAATAATAATAATAATAAAAAGAAATCGGCCACGACCGTACACAGCAGAAAGAAAAACATCATCTACAAACAATATTAAAAATTTATAAATGATTATTTTAGTTAGAGTTAAGACAAAAGTAATAATGTATGTAATAGGTACACATGGAAAGTACTTGACGAAAGTCCGTACAACATGTTAGCTCCGGTTTTAACCGAGTTTGTATGAAATACATCCAATAAAATAATAAAATATATATATATTTTTTATTTTATTGAAGCAAAAACTAAATTGGAACAATATTCCCCATACATTTTCCTCCACTAAGCCAAATGGCTCATCAGTGGGTTACATAATTTTAAATATAATAATAATTTAATAATAATAATAATAATATTAATAATAATAATAATAAAAATAATAATAAAAATAATAATATAAAAATTTAATAATAATAATAAATAAAATTGAGGAAAATGCCAGAATAGTAGTAAATATGACGAATTATATGCAATAAAAAAAAACTCAAAATTTGGGGAAAGCTCCGGAGTAGAGGAATACAAAAATTTTTGGGGGAAAAGATAACCCCAGTGCATTGAAAACTAAAGGATTTTTTAAAACCACGTACTTCACGACCCATCACTTGTTCCGGGTTTCTTTACTCAAGGTATACCAAATATTTAAACGGAGAAGATGGGACCCCAAAAAATTAAAACCCATCCTTGTTTTCCAACCATTTTAAAATTTAACACAATTTTTCCCTTAAAATTAACAGAACATTTATCAGAACATGAAATTTTAGGGGGGAACAGAAAGGAGCCAAAAAATGCAATGGATGTAAAGAGAGCTTTAATTGATAGTATTGTTACAAAACTGCAAATGAAAAAAAAGGGAATCTTTAGCTTCATAGACTACAAAAAAGCATTTGATTCGGTTCCGCACGTTTGGTTTAATAAAAGTTTTGATTTGTATAAGGTAAATCCACATTTTGATAACTGCTTAAGCATCTCATGAATTCATGGAAAATTTAAATATATATAAAACCATTCAGATTTGTTAATTTAAAAATTGGCAATAAAGAGAGGATTTTCCCGGGGGGAAAAACCCTTAGCCCCTAGGGTTTTGTCTCGAAATTAAACCCAGTATCAACTTTTTAATCAAAAAATGTGGATATCGCCTACCTGTAAAAAAAATAATGACGGGAAACACTCTGCTGTTTTGGGGATATTTTTAAAATGTTGGAAAATCAAAAGAAGAGCTAAAATTTTTTAATTGACTTGAAAATTATCAGGAAGACTTCTTTTGGAAATTTTGGTTAGAAAAATGTGCTTAAATGCTAGAAAGTGGAAAAATTGCAAGAAACTGAAAATTTCCCAAAATTTTGGGTCGGTCAAAAAATTCCCAAACATAAACAATAGCGAAGAAAATCAAATACCTGGAATGGGGCAAAACTTATTCTTAACCACAAGGAATTAAAAAATGATTTAAAAAAAAGTATAACTAGAGTTAAAACTATTTTAAAATAAAAATGTTAAGGGAAAGCTATAAAATCAAGGCTTAAAATGCAGGGCTTTACCAATTTTTCCTTTTTCATTTGGTTTTGTAAAGGGGTCAGATGGGGGACTTGAGGGACCTAGTGTTTAAAAAGAAGACAAATGCTTTTCAAAACTCCCCCCCAAAAGCATTTCTAAAAGGTTATATATACCAGGGAAAGGGTGGAAGGGGATTGGTAAATATTCGGCCCCATTGTGCTATTCCAAGTTTCAAAAACTCAGATCATACTTTCTTATTTACATTCCTTATCACCAAAAAATTTAAACTCCGGAAAAAACTATAACCCCCCTCGGCTAAATGGACATTTTCCATCCAGAAATATACATAGAAGATTTAAATATAAAGATAAATGTCGGGAAATACTAAATCACTTCATGGAGATACCCAAAAAGCATCCAGCAGCCAAATTTGACATTGTTAAATAAATAAGATGGATTCACAAAGGGAAATTTTGTTTGCTAAAAACCCGAAGGTTTTGTTCGCCACCCAAAGATCAGGTTTAAAAAATACCAACAACTTAAAAATTCTCATAAAAATCCAATGACAATGAATGTGTAGAAAAGCAAAAGTTTACGGAGACAATAGCCATGTTATAGCGGGGTGTCCTTCAATTGCCAAAAAAGTGGTATCTCAGTAGGCAAATCAGGTAGCAAAGATATTTTATCAACATCTAGGAAAAACGCACATCTCTTGTCAATCCACCCCCTATTACAAGTATTCTCCTGCACCTTGCGAAAAAATGCAAAATTTTTATAAGTTTGGGATAAACAGGTTATAACAAAAAAACCCATAGCCCACAACAAACCGGACTCATTTTATGCGATAAATCTAACAGAATTCATATCTAATTGACATTGCGACCCCATGAGAAAAATATTGAAAACACCAGAACACAAGGTGGAAAAAAATAAAAATTTAAAGTCAAAAAATAACAAGAATTTGGGAAAATGAAAACTGTTCTGGGCCTATCGGATCTCAGCCCCGGAGCATACCATCTCCCTCTCGCAGCCTAAAATGTCTGGGTCTTTCTCCGATCTCTACATCAGATGCAAAAAGCATATCCTTCAAACGTCCACATAGTCAGAAGATTTTGCAGTAATACTTTTTTTTCTCTCTCTCTCTCCCTCTCTCTCTCTCTCTCTTCAAAGATTTTGCCTACAAATTTCTTTTTTTTATGATAGAAAATTTTTTTTGATTTTGTTATCACACTCACTTTATTATTATTTTGTTAATTTTATTAATTTGTCTACAATAAAATGTTACTATACTTATTTTTCCCCCGCTGTTATAATGTAAACTTTTTTTGGGCTTGGGCCTTTCCCCCTTGTGTATACCGGACGCAAATGTACCCGAATTTTTGAACAATAAAAAACCACTATAATAATAATAATAATATAATAAAAATAATAAAAAAAAATTTTTACAAGTTATACTTTCGCGACCCGATTAATTGAAGAGAATTATAACATTTACGGGGTGTTTCGCGCGTCGGGTGGTGAAAATTTACATTATTCCCTTTCTTCCCACGAGCGTCTCACTGTGGGTACATTTTCAAGGGGGCTGCGTTCTTTAGTTTGTTTGCCTCTGTTGCAAACGTTCCTTCTTTTGGAACTGCCAGGGGTGGCGGGGACGGTCTTTTGTTGTTTAAAAAACGGAAAACAGCAGACCCTTGAAAATTCTCCAGTGAAAGACGCTAAAGCCCCTGAAAATAAGGAAAATGTAAATTTTTCACCACCCCGACGCGACGAAACATCCCGTCAATGTTCTCTTCAATATTAAAAATATAATAAAAATAATAATAAAAATAATTAATAATAATAATAATAATAAAAATAATAATAATAAAATAAATAAATTTTTTTTTTTTTTTTTTTATCAATTTTTAATTCATTTTTTTCACAAAAAACATATTACTTGTTTATCTCAAAGAAAAACCCAAAGCCCTTATGCGGGGCCATTTTGGAATAACAACATCAAATAAACTAAAAGAAAAACAACCGTAGAGGAAAGGAATCATTATGAAAAAAACATTAACAAATCACAATCATTAAAAAACAAATCGAAATAGAAGACCGTTACTTAAAAAAAAATGAAAAACCCAAACAACGCAAGGTTTTTTAAGTTTCATAGTCATTCAGAAAACCGACAGAAAAAATGCTAAAAGATGGGTTCAAACAAAGGATGAGCAAAAAAGATTTAGGTAAGAGCACTCAATTGAGACAACAAATGTATTTTTATTTGTTGCTTGACCTCGGGGAAATTTTTTTTAAGTTTAATAAATTTATCGGGGAATTTATTAAAAGCTCGGGGGTAAAACTCTAGCGCCTTTGACCGTATTTTTTTATTACTTCTAGGAAAATACAAATTTTTGTTTTTCCTGACTACGGGTCCATTTTTTATTTCTGCACAAGAATTCTATAAACATTTTTAAAGTAATATTTTTAACGTTGGTGTGAAAAGGCCCTCAACTGGCAGGAAGGTTTCAAAAGGGTAGTCTCCCGAGTCGACAGAGTTTTTACATTGCGAGGTCTTTTTTCGCGTAAAAACTTTTTTGTGTACCCAATTTATTTTAAGTGGCGTCATGGAAAAACCCCCACGCTAGTAGACCCTAAATATAATAAAATTTTGCAAAGGGGATATATAATTTTGCAACCTGAAAAAGGTAAAAATATTTAAAAAAAAACATTGCCGGAGGCAGGCTCTTAGGCGCTTCAGATGGAATAATTTTGAAAGGCCCACTGAAATTTTATCAATCACCAATCCCCAAAAATTTTGCGAGTCAACATTCTCGAGTAAATCCTACTGCACACGCTGTGGAAACTATTGATTATGCAAAAAATTCATTGGAATAGTGACACCCCCGACCTCTCGGGGAAAAATCTCTATTTTGAGGTTTCCCAAAGAATTATTTTTTTTTTATTTTCATTAAAAACTAAATCTCAAAATAATCTCATTAATAGGGTTAAAAAAATCTTTTTGTAAATCAACTGTGCAATTTCAAAGTTTTTAATAATAAAATAATAATAATAATAATAAAATAAAAATAAATTTTTGATTCATAGAGTTGGAAAAAGTTTTCCCCGATGGGGTTCGAACCCAGAACCTCCGGTTAAAAAACTGCTTTTGAATCAATAACTATGTCCCTTTTAAAACGGGCTTATGCTTTAAAAAAAAATATATTAATAATAATAAAAAAATATAATAATAATAATAATAATAATAATAATAATAAAAATAATAATAATAATAATAATAATAATAATAATAATAATAATAATTATAATAATAATAATTTTTTTTTTTTAAGTTGCTTTTATTGAACAATTTATTTACAGATACAATCGATTGTCCTGCGAAGCTGCAAAATAGCTTATCTGCAAGTTCAAATCTTTTTATACATTTTGTACGTAGTAATACATTAAATCAATCCCTTGGAATCCAGTTCCTATGTCAATACAGATGATATTTCCATTACAATTATACATTCTTGACAAACAAAATTAAATTACATTGATTATTTCTTTTAATACGGCAACATTGAATTTAAATATTCCATAGCATGAAATTGAGACAAAACAAAATTCCATAATAAACAACAACAAAAATAAAAAAATAATAATAATAATAATTAACACATCCTAAACAAAAGAACCAGCTGCAAGGCTAATAATATTTTATTTTTTTTATTTTTTATTAATAATAAAGCATAGTATTACACATCATACATATTCTACTTGATTCGATATCCCACAAAGCTTCATCAGAAGCTTGTCTGTGGGCTAATTATAATATACAAAATTACGGACAATGTAAGAGCACAGTAATCAATATCAAATTATGTCAGACACAGGACATTATACTAAATACTAAATAATCCAATATAATATAATCAATACAATATGTCAATAACCGTAAACACTTTGAGCGTTCCCAAATTATTATAAAATTATAAATTACTTTAAACAAGCACTTTTAAAAATGGAAAATTTATCAAAATAAATAAATTAAAATATTAGAAAAATTTTAAATAAAAAATTAAACGTTTATATTTAAATTAAACGTCAAAAACCCAAGAAAAATTTTTTTAAATTTTAACGAAACTTTACAAAAATTTTTACCCTAAATCTTTTAGGTTTTTTTAAAGGCAATAAATTGAAACTTTTGCGGTACATTTTTTTTTTTAACCCGACCTTTCCCCAAATTTTTTGTTTACACAAAAGGGAACTCTAAGTTTTAGGGCCTTCATTCTTTGGAGATGTTAGGGCGATTTCGATTTTAACTCTTTACATAAAAATAACTTAAGAAAACCATACTAAACAATTTTTTTTACAGGGAGAAAACCCAGTTTTTTTCAAAAGTTTTTTGGGGGTACAATTTTCAGTTTTTTTTGTGTTTAGGAAGGATATTTTTTAAATTTTTTAAATCTGAAATTTGGGAAATTTGATTTATGACAATTTGAGGAATTCCCCCAGGCCAACACAGAAAAAGAGTTTGGATTGACTCAACTAAAAGAAATAAAACCGTTCGAAGTAATTGGGTAAGGGAGA
Source organism: Sweltsa coloradensis (assembly GCA_024449915.1). NCBI lineage: Eukaryota > Metazoa > Arthropoda > Insecta > Plecoptera > Chloroperlidae > Sweltsa > Sweltsa coloradensis. Next base: position 44,889 of record JAMZAV010007343.1, on the reverse strand, counting down.
ATGTACTTTAAGGGGTTAGTTGTGCTGCACATGGGCAAAATCCGTTTTCTTTAACCTTAAAAATATGATTTTCCCACAAAAAGCATTTGGGTCTTTTTAAATACCAAGGTCCCAGGGCAAAACACGGACCATAATTAAAAAAATAAAAATAATAATAATAAAATAATAATAATAAAAAATAATAAAAAATAAATAAAAATAAAAATCCAAAAAAATAATAAAAAATAATTGATTTTTATCAGGGAAATGTCAACAGTCACAACAAATGGGCAGTTTAATGAAGGTGTGTCTTAGGGTTCGGTGCCTTATTGGGGGGAGTTTAGGGCGCGTTAACCAGAGGTTTTTGGGTTTTCGAACCCATTTGGGGGGGGCATATTTTTTATTAAAAACTGTTTATCATTTACTAATAATTCCCCAAAGCGGGTTTAAAGTTTAAAAAAACCTTATATTAAAATCCCAAAACCCCGGGGAGTTTAAAATTTGTTTTGGTTTTTTTAATGTTTTTTCTTTCAGTAATGACACCACTTTTGCGGGTTTTGTTTTGTTTTATTATCATGGATTTTAAACAGTCTAAACCAAAAAGCATTTTTAATGAAGGTGGGGCCCTTATTTTCCCCCGGTTTTGCTCCTTTTGGGAAGGGGGCTATGGCCCCTTTTTAAGCCAGGGGGTTTCGGGGTTCGACCCTTCAGTGGGGGCATACTTTTTTTAAAAAAACTCCTATCATTTATTTAAAAGGGCCTAAAAAGCTGTGTTTAAAAAAAACCCTTTAAATTTTCCCATAATAATAAAAATTTAATTATTTTTTTTTAATTATTATTATAATTGAGCGAGGGAAGGGGAGGGGGTTTCCACTTGATTTCTTATGGTTTTCAAATTTGTCTTTTTTTTTTTTTTTTTTCCTGTTACTCCCTTTCGAAAAAGGGTCGCCCCGGGTTTTTCTCTGATCGACCTGAAATTTTGCACACATGTACATACCCCCTTTAGGGGGGGTTCCCTGTATAGTTTTTAAAAAAAAATTCCGATCGTTTTTTAAAAAAAAAAAAAAAGGGAAACCAAATCGTTATAAAATTTTTTGCGGGGGTCAATAAGTAAAACTTTTCTCTCCTATTTTAAAAAATTTTTAGCTAAACGGTCAAGAATTTTTAAAAGACTTTTTGGGTAATCAAAAATTCAAAAAATGATTTTTAAAAAATGAAGGAGGGAAAGTGAAGTTCCCAAAAAAAGATACCCCTTTAGAAGGAAATGACGTGAATTAGTACAATGAAAAGTTTTTGGAATGGGATAAATTTGTACAATGTCAATTTTCCCATTTGGGCCCCTTTACACGGGTTTTGGGGGGGGCCTTAGGGGGAAATGTCGAAATCGGGCCCCATTTCCCCGTATGGGTTTCCCTCGCCCCAACAAGCGCCCCAACTGGGGCTTTTTTCCCTGTAATTTTGGGTTGTGGGTTTTTAAAGGGCGAGCGTAGCGAGCGTCTCCACTTGCCTTTATGGTTTCAAAATGTCTTTTTTTTTTTTTTTTTTTTCTTTTGATTTGGTGGGTTACGGGGGTCGCACCGTTTTTTCTGATCGCCCCTAAAATTTTTGCACACATTTTACATACCCCAAGGGGGGTTTGCTTTTAATTTTTTTTTTAAAAAAAAATTCCGATCTTTGGGTTAAAAAAAATAAATTTACAAAAATAAAATTTAAAAATTAAAATGTTCCGTCGTTAAAAAAATTTTTGAAAGGGTCAAAAAGTAAAAAATTTTTCCCCCTATTTTAAAAATTTTTCAGCAAAATTCCGGTTAAAAAGCTTAAAAAAGTGTAGAAAAAGAAATTACTTTTTAAAAAAATAACTTTACCTTGGGAAAACGAAAAGTCGAAACGAAAATTTGGTCACTATGAACTCCCACCTTAAGAAATCAAAATACTATCGAGGAAGCATTTGGTAATTTGTTACCCCAAAGATTTACTAAAAAAAACGCTAAAGGTTTCCGCCGTTGTTGAGCGGCACCGGTACGTGCAACAACCCTAAGACACTTTTCCCATAATGTTACATCCCAATAAGTTTTTAAAGGGGGTCTTCCGTTTAGCTAAAAACCCTTTTAAAAAAAATATGAGAGAATTTTTGTACTTTTGACCCGGGCCAAAAATTTTCAAAAAGGATGGAAAACATTTTTTTTTTTTTTTTATAACCAAATTTTGGATTTTTTTTAAAAAAAACTATACAGCAACCCCCCTATTTTGGTTTATGCCCCTGTGTGAAAAAAATTTTCGGGGCGACCCAGAAAAAAACGGTGGGGCCTGTATCAAAAAGAGTAACAAAAAAAAAAACAAAAAACCGAAAAAAAAAAACAGACTTTTCGAAAATAAGAGTAAAGTGGAGACGTTTCGCTACGCTCGCTAAAAAAATAGTTTTCTGAAAAAAATATGTCAAGGTCCTCTAGATAGCGGTGGGTTTTATCCATTTCTCCCCCTTTTTTTAAAATTTTCACCCAAAATCGGAAAGGGCCCTTTTAAAGGGGATTTTATTGGAAATGAAACTTTATGGGAAATGTGGTACTGGGTCGGTTGCACGTCCCGGGTTGCTCGCTCAACAACGGGGACAGTACTTTAGCTTTCCCCCTAGTTTTTTTTTTACCATAAAAATTCATTAGTTTTTTCACTTTTAAATTTCCTGATTTTTTTTTTAAATTGGATTTTTCGACTAATTTTTTCAGCAATCTTTTCAAACAATAAAAAAACCAAAAAAAAACAAACAAACAAAAAAAAAAAATCAAAAAAAAATAAAAATATGGCTGTGTTTTTAGTCCCAAAAATTAAATTTACAAAAATTTTTTTTATAAATTTAAAAAATAAAAACCAGAAATTAAATTGATTTTTTGGGCCCATTTTGGTGTATGAAATTAAAACTTTTTGATCTATTTGAGGGAAATTTGATGGACAAAAAAACTTTTTCCAAATTTGGGGATTTTAAAACACTCGGCAATGATTGTTTTGGGCCACACACAAAAATAAAAACCAGCTTCCTTGATTTTTCCGTTTTGTGGCTTTTTAGACTCATTTGAAGGGAAATTGAATTTTTTTCTTCCCAATTTTTTGTTTGGAAAAAAAAGGGATTTTTTATACTTTTTTAAGTTGTTTAATTTATGTTGTTTAACTTTGTTTTGTGTTTTTTTTTATCTTCCCATAAAAGGTTTCTTTTGGTTTTCCCCCCAAATGTTCTTGCATCAAAATTCAAAAGGTGGGGCCCCTAAAAAAAAATAACACCCCTTAAATTTTGACTTAGCCCTTTTTTGAGTTGCTACGCAACGTTTTTAGACGCCCCAAAAAAACAACTTTTTTTTTGGGGCCCCCCCAAAATCCCGGAGCCTAAAAGGCTTTTTTGATCTTTTCGGGAAAATCGGATGGGTACCCCAATGCGGGACCGTTTTTAAAACCCAAAGGGTTTTTTTTAAACTCCCCTTAAAAATATTTTATTCACCCAGATTTGATATTTTTGGGGAAAATTTAAATATCTTTTAGCCAGTCTTTTTGAGTATCCCGTTTATTTTTTCTTTCCACCAAATATTTTTTTTTTTTTTCCCAAGGTTTGGGGCCTTGTGGGAGTTGAACAGATTAATTTGGTGCACGAAAAAAACCAAACATTAACCATCCCTTTTTTCCCATGTGAATGATTTTTTAATTGCATTCAAATATTGTGGGTTTTTGTGTTGGTTTTCCTATACCAGTGATAAAAACGTCTAAATCTTTCTTGATGAATACATTTTAAAAATAATAGACCCCCATTTTTTCTCCTTTTAAAAACGTGAATTTAAACTTGGGAGGGTTTGGGGAATTAAGATCGACAATAATTTTATTACCTTGTTTTGTCGGGCCAAAATTAATCCCAGATTATGTCATCAAATATCCAACCACACATCTGGTTTAAACGATGATTGTGGGGGAGAATTCTTTTTCCCAAGAGAATCCATGTTTTTATCAGCAAGTAAAGGTGAAAAAACACTCCCCAATAGCTAACCATCCATTTGATGAAAACGACTTTGCCCAAATTTTCAAAGTAGCAATACGTGAAAATTAAAATGAAAAAAGCCCCTTTTAATTCCCATTTTACGGTAAAAGAAGTTCTAGGCTGTAGTAATTATAGTTAGAAATTTTTGTCTTTTACAATTGAAAGAACCCCCTTTGACGGGTACACAAAAAAAACCAAATTTACAAAATCAAAACTCACAATCTAGACTTGTCCACTAACGGGAAACCTTTTTTTAAAATTTAAATCTACAAGCTCCTTTGAATTTAAACAGTGTTTTTAATTTTTATGACTTAGGGTTTTAAGTTTATTTAGAAGTTTTTAAAAATAAAAGACTAAAAAGGTAAACCCCAAATAAAATCACAATTCCCCCTTTAATGGTAAGCCCTCCTTATGAATCTTGGGAAAGCCATAAGCATGTGGGGGTCTTGGAGAAATGCGGTTTTTAAAAAGAGATTTACCAAAACAAAAGCTTTTTTCATTTTTTTTTGAGCATGTTGGGTATACTTGTGTTTCAAATGGGAGAGGATTTTTCTTCATAAAATTTATAGAGTGATTTCATTTTTTTGGGATTGGGGAAATTTGGGCCCCCATAATTAGTTTTTATCCATGATTTACGGGAGTTTTCCTTTATTGCCCGGGAAAATAAAAAAAAAAAAATCAAAAATTTTTTGGTTTTTGAAGAATATTTTTTCAATATCCGCCAAAATTTGGTTTTTGGGTTTTTTCCCCTATCACATTAAAAAAAGGGGGGTTTTTTTTTTTACTTGCTCTTTTCTTCTCTTTGATTTGTCTTTTACGAAAAAAAAACTGGTTCGACTAAAAGAAAAACAATATCAAAAAAGGTCAAAAAATTTTTGGGGGAATTGAAAACCCCAAGCCCTTTTTACAGAAAAAATTCTTCTTTAAATTTTTGAACTCAGAGGGTACATTCAAACTTTCTTTAAAAAACCCTCTTAGAAAATTATTAAAGATTTATCAGTTTTAGGGGGGTTTTTTCTCTTTTTCTTGTTTCAGTTTGACAAATTTTAATATTTGCTTGTTCTCAACATTAACAATTCTCCAAATCAAAAACTTTTTACAAAATTTTTTCATTTCTAAAGTTTACATTTCTGATACGGAAAGCAGAAAAAAAGGGAAAACCTTTCAGAAAGGGCTAACAAATTAAAACCCAAATTCAAATTTTAATAACAAAAAAAACACAAATAAAATGAAAGTTTTTCTCATACAAAAAGAGCTTTGGAAAAAAGAAAAAAAAAAAGGAAAAATTTAAATTTTTCTAATGCTACGTAAAGGGGGCAAAAGAAAACCCCTTTTCACTTAAGGGGGGGGTTCTGTGGGAAAATTTATTTTTCTATAGTTTTTGAGCAAATAGATTGAAAATTTTTACAACAAATACTTTGTGTAAAAATTTCAACAACAATTTCAACAACTTTTTGTAAAAAAAAATTGGAATTTCCTAAAAAACTTCAGATTTAACGTCCAAAATGTCCAAAATTGCTAGCATTGACTAAAAATACTACTCCTTTCTCAATTTGTAACTTTTTTATTTTTTATTTTTTCTAGATTAAGCCAGTAACATGTAGAACATTAATTGGTAATTAGATTTGTCATATATTTGTTTTCTTTCTGTCCATGAACCTGTATATTTGCCTATTTATGAATTTTATACTTTTTTTATATATTTCTGATAGATATAATTTTTTTTCAAAGTCTGTATGGATGTTATTTCAAAAATTGTTACCAAATGTGGAACATATTTCTGTCTTTAATTCATTAAAAAAAAATAGCTCTCCAGGTTGAAGCAGAAAAAAGGAGTAGGGATTTGTATACTGATATATATATATATATATGATAAAAACAAGGATCTTGGGTAAAACCGCGTAGAAAATAAGATGAACCAGGGCAGAACCTGGGCGTCCACCGACGTTTCGTCTGTACTACGTCAGACATTTTCAAGGTTAACTGTGACTCTACGGAGGTTGGAGTCACAGTGGTTGGCAAGCACGCAGCGCCCGCCTTATATAGCCTCGGCTGAAGGTGCGGAGCGGCGAGGTTATATAGAAAATAGGTGCGGGGCGGCGAGGTCATATCGATAAAATATATACGGATGGTGGCAATTGAGAAACAAAATAGCACAGCTTACTGTAGTGAAACCTTTTTAGTCCGGCTTCTTGTCATAGGGTCTGATTGGTTGTCTTTTGAAATGTTATTCGTGCTTGGAATTATGGAATCTGAAATTTGCACCACCTCTGAGGGTTTTTGGGCTGAATAGGTCTACGGACTACATTTCGAGGCATGAAGTGCAGGTTTCCAAGCAAGAGGGAGGCTCTGGCTATCATCTCTTTTGTTCATGTTATTCGGCCGTTTCTCAATTTCCACAGATTCACGGATAATACGTGGCTTGAGCTGTTGTACAGGACAAATAGTTTTTGTTTTGTCAAAATCTATCACATGCGAGTAAGCTTTAGCATGTTGAGCCAGGGCTGATTTCTTGTCACCTGTTTTCACAGCATTTGAGTGTTCATTTATCCTCACTGCTATGCGTCTGCCTGTTTGGCCTATGTACGTTTGATCGCAGTCGCCACAGGGAAACCTCATTAAAACCCCTCTTTCTTCAAGATGAACAGAGTCCTTTGCACTTCTCAAAAAGGAGCTGATTTTTCTGTCAGTGGAGAAAATGGTTTCGATGTTCTTACGATTGAGGATTCTACCTATGACGTCTGTGGTACCCTTGACATACGGAAGAAAAGCTTTTGACCGTGTTTCTCCTTGTCCTCAGTATCATCCTCAGATTTCTTCAGTTCACGTTTAAAACGCTCTGGTTATGTCTCGGTCCAAGTAACCATTGAGTGATAGAGCTTCACGGAGCTTGTCAAATTCCTCTCTTGAGTGAGATTTGTCAGTAAGGTTCCTGGACGGGTGACCAGAGTGTTAACCACTGAAAATAACTGTGAAGGACGGTGGTGAGAAGCAGCATTCAGATACCGATTGGTGTGGGTGGGTTTTCTATAGACTGTGTGTCCCAAACTGCCATCAACATTCTTTATTATCAAGACATCGAGAAAAGCAAGTGAGTCGTTGGATTCTACTTCCATGGTGAACTGAATATTCGAATGGATACCATTTAGATAGTCAAGAAAATCATTCAACTTGTCCACACCATGGGGCCAAATGGCATAGACGTCGTCCACATATCGTATCCAAGAAGATGGTTTGTTAGGAGCTGCAGCTAGGGCCTTATTCTCAAAATCTATCATGAATAAGTTGGCAATAGCTGGTGATAGCGGCGAGCCCATTGGAGCTCCCTCCACTTGCTTATAAAACTTGTTTTCATAAATAAAGTATGTAGAAGACATGCAATGCCTTGCTAACTTCATGATGTCCTTCGGTATGCCATAGCTTTCTTCAATAGTAACAAGGGCCTCCTTCACCGGTATGTTGGTAAATAGGGAAACCACATCAAAACTAACCAATATGTCCCCAGGGCGAACCTTCCATTCTTTGATCAGCTGGATCAGTGAGAGGAGTTTTTCACATAGGAGGCAGCATCCTCCGAGTAAGGTTGGAACCACTTAGCGACATATCTGGCCAGAGCTTGTGTGGGTGACCCTACTGCGCTCACTATGGGTCGCAAGGGGGCTCCGAGTTTGTGGATTTTGGGCAACCCATACAGTTTTGGAATACGAGAGGACTTCTCCTAAGAATGAGAAATGTCTGTGCTTCAGGGTCAATATTAGAGGAAAGTATAAGGCTCCTAGTTGTCTTTTCTAGGTAAGTAGTCGGATCTCTGGGGGTAGCCTTATATGCCTTATCTTCAAGTAGGGCTAACATCTTGTCCTTATAATCAGAGCTGTTGAGTATGACGGTGGCATTCCCCTTATCTGCTGGCAGAACTATGATGCTTGTATTTTTCTTCAACTCCTTAAGGGCACGTAGCTCAGAGGCTGGGATATTCCTAGTGGGAGGCTTGGCCTTACGGAGGACCTTCGGAAGAAATCTGAGGATGATACTGAGGACAAGAAGAAACCACGGTTAAAAGCTTTTCTTCCGTATGTCAAGGGTACCACAGACGTCATAGGTAGAATTCTCAATCGTAAGAACATCGAAACCATTTTCTCCACTGACAGAAAAATCAGCTCCTTTTTGAGAAGTGCAAAGGACTCTGTTCATCTGGAAGAAAGAGGGGTTTATGAGGTTCCCTGTGGCGACTACGACAAACGTACATAGGCCAAACAGGCAGACGCATAGCAGTGAGGATAAATGAACATTCTAATGCTGTGAAAAAGGTGACAAGAAAATCAGCCCTGGCTCAACATGCTAAAGCTTACTCGCATGTGATAGATTTTGACAAAACAAAAACTATTTGTCCTGTACAACAGCTCTAGCCACGTATCCATGAATCTGTGGAAATTGAGAAACGGCCGAATAACATGAACAAAAGAGATGATAGCCAGAGCCTCCCTCTTGCTTGGAAACCTGCACTCATGCCTCGAAATGTAGTCCGTAGACCTATTCAGCCAAATCAGAGGTGGTGCAAATTTCAGATTCCATAATTCCAAGCACGAATAACATTTCAAAAGACAACCAATCAGGCCCTATGACAAGAAGCCGGACTGATAAGGTTTCACTACAGTAAGCTGTGCTATTTTGTTTCTCAATTGCCACCATCCGTATATATTTTATCGATATGACATCGCCGCCCCGCACCTTTTCACGATATGACCTCGCTGCCCCGCACCTATTTTCTATATGACCTCGCCGCCCCGCACCTTCAGCCGAGGCTATATAAGGCGGGCGCTGCGTGCTTGCCAACCACTGTGACTCCAACCTCCGTAGAGTCACAGTCAACCTTGAAAATGGTCTGACGTCAGTACAGACGAAACGTCGGTGGACGCCCAGGTTCTGCCCTGGTTCATCTATTTTCGACTCGGTTTTGCCCAAGATCCTTGTTTTATCCTATGACGGGCCGCGAAAACCTACAAACAAACCACATATATATATATATAGATATATGACATAATGAAACTCTTTCGAGTTTCCGAGTTAAATAAGTTTAATACCTAATAATAATTAATAATAATTAATAGGGTATTAAAACTTATTTAACTCGGAAACTCGAAAGAATTTCATTATGTCACATTACATCCGAGAAAATCTACGTAAAAACATATTATATATATATATATACTTTTTTAGGGCGTAAGTGCAAAAAGTGCTCGTAAAGCCGCGCAGAAAGGTGAAATATAACTAATTTGAGATATAACAACAGTAACAACCATATAATATAAAGTTTGTAATTTTAAACTGATCAAACATGTAATTTGTTAAACATGTAAAGTAAGGGAAATTTTTTGTGGAAAAAAACAAAAACAAGGTTAATTTTCACAGAACCCTCCCCTTAATAAAGCACCAGGACATGTTAACCGGAGAATGATAATAACACAGAATTTCTGAACAAAACACGGTTAAAATAATAATGCATAGCACTCACCCGCTGCGTAATATTTCGGGAACATCCATCACCTTCTAAGTTCCTTAGACGCGAGGTTACTAAGGCTCCCCTTGAAGAGGAACAATAATGGCGCCCCTCACGCCCCTGTCGACCTCGTCGTAAACCAACGGCCCCCACATGGCGGGAAGCTCAAGACTTGGTTGACTAACGATGTTAGGAAAATACGTCATAACTGCTGCCCCTTTCAGTTTCCTCTATAGCGTGTTATCTTCTGTAAATATTATTTTTACATCTGGCCAATTAATGCCCATTTTACAATCAAAACAGGGTGTCCTTAAGTTTCTTGCCGCTCTAGTTTTACCTGACAATATATTTTTGTGTTCATTAATACGAACAGTCGTCGGTCTTTTGGTTTCACCCACATAAAAAGCATCACAAAACTCTTCACTCTTATCTTGACTTGGCTCAATCTATCCAATTCTTTTAATTCCCGCGGCAACAGATTAAAAATCTGCGGACACTGGCTTGAAGAGATCAATCACCATATTTATTTGGTGTCAAAGGAACTCTGTAGTCATTTGCGCCTCTCGCTCTTATATATATGGTATGGTCAATCTTAATTTTGTTTTCATCATTATAATAACATTTAGTTACTAATTTATAAATATACTTAACATTTACGGGAAAGCAAATCAGTTAGTTTTCGATTTGGATAGTCGGGAAACACTCCAGTAGGTGGAATTGTTCATCATCAATCATATATAATTATATATATCATATCATCAATAATTAATTCATCAATCAGTTGTATTGAATAATTCGTTTGACGAACAATGATCTGTTATATTTCTTATATTTCTGGGTAGAATTGTTTTTAATTTATTTTTCTGTAAAACTTTTCTATTGTTTAATATACATATGAGAGGCATTTCCCCAGGCCAACAGTGCATACGAGATGATTCCCTCAACCATGGCGATATAAACCATACATAGTAAAAATATATGGGAGAATATTTTTCAAATGATACAATTGTACTGCGCACGGTCGAATCCTGGTGCATAATCTACTAATATGTTTGACCCAAGAAAAGCACTGATCAACTTCGATTCCCAAATACACGTGACTGTACACGGACTCAATCACTTGATCGCAGTTGTTATTTATGTCACGTGAGTTTTGATTTATGTTATTATGCAAAACACTGTACCGAGTGTGTATTCAAGATTTAAAGGAGTAGGAATGTGAACTTTTTATTTAGCATATACAATCAAACCGTCATCATGAGTCCATCTCAGTAAATTATTAAAATCCTCTTTAAAATACATTTCAGCAATTGAAATCCTCCTATGAATCGCAACTAATGCTGAGTTATCGGCAAAAAAATATGCAAAAACACTTCTTTAAGAATCGCGTCATCGCATTAACATATAACAAGTACAAAAATCCCAAAATTTTAAAAACAAAAACTTACTGCCATCTCAATTTCACAAGAAAAGTCATGCCTACCATCTTATAAAAATTAAATCAGATATGTTGCCACTAAAAAAGATAACAACCATCATATAAACTATGACTGATGGTTCTGGCTTGGAACAAACACTTTCCTAATATGAAAAGTCAATACTAGAAGTACTAGTTTGGAACAAACACTTTCCAAATAGAAGGAAAGTCAATACTAGAAGTACTAACGCCATTAGTACTCCTAGTATAGACGAGTATTGACCAGAGCCAGTCATATAGTAGGGGGGCAAGAGGTACCTGTGCATCTTTCGTGAAAGAGTTTGCGGTAAGTTGTATTCTATTAGGTAGGATACAAGTTTTTTGCACTTTCCTTGCAGGCCATGCTATTCTGCAAAGGGCGTCGGGGGCGTCGCGACGCCCTTACACGGTTTTTAAGAGGGATAATTTTTTATCTCGTGCGCCTTTCGTGATAGAGTATTGCGGTAAACTGTATTCTATTAAGTAATAGCATACAAGTTTTTAGAACCTACCTTGCAGGTCCTGGTAGGCTTCAGAGGGCGTCGGGGGCGTCGCGACGCCCCTTTAACGTTGATAAAGATGCATTATGGTTTAGCTCGTCTGCCGGAATGTTTTTCTTTCTTTCTTCTTCTTTCTTCTTTCTTTCTTTCTTTCTTTCTTTCTTTTCTTTCTTTTTCTTTATTTAATGTCTATCCTATTCAGTTATAAAAACTGATTTACAAAGGAGTACAACTAAACAAATCTAATAACATAGATGCAGACACAACAATGAAGTTCATTTAAGTAAATGTTTGAAATAGTAATATTACAACAATGCATTTAATACTCAACAAATTTGATAAACAAATAAAAAGGATATTAAATGCAATTTATGAATGAATCGAATATATAAAAAAAGGGGAAAAAAGAAAAAAAAGAAAAAAGGAAAAAGGAAAGGAAAAAAAGAAAGAAAGAAAGAAAAAAAAAGAAATAAGAAGAAAAAAAAACATTAAAAAAACCAAAAGAAAAAACTGATTTATTAGACGATCCCACTCAAACGAATATGAGGTTTGCCCAAAAAACAGGAACAGCAAATCAGGAGTAAACAATCTTTCGCGGAAGAAAACCACCGAACGCGAATCTTCATTGGTGTGTTCAACCATCATTCTTGTGTTCAAATCTTGATAACAATTTAGTGCAAAAGATCCTTGACTCTAATATATAATTATATCAGATATATAATTATTTTAAAATTGTTCAAGTCAAAAACTGATCACAGCAATGATACAGGACACCTAACTCAAGTTGCAAGTTCCACCAGTGGGCGGCAACCAGACAATCTAGGCAGAAAAATATCATACTGAAAATACATTGAATACATCAAAATCAAAGCAATAATGAACAAACAAAAGAGAACAGCAAAATCATAAATAAGAACATATGAAGATAAATTAACATTACATAAACACAGAGACAATGCCCACAAAAAATAGTAAAAATCAATTCTTTTTTGCTCATTGATTTATTATCATTGCTCATTTTTACTTTTAAATTGTACGATTCCTGGCTCAGTAAACTGGCTTCTAATACCATAAGAAATTGAATTCCAAAAGGATACTCCTCTGTACAAGAATGACATTCTTAATGATTCAGAATTAATTTAGGAACTTTCAAAAAGTTTATTATATTAGAATTTCTATCACGATCAACAAATTTAAAAATATTAGGTAAAATACCTGAATACATACCTTTCAATTATTTGTATGTATTTACCAGTACGCTATATTTCATTCTTTCCTCAATCGTGAAGCAATCAGATTGTAATTCTTGGGCTCATAGGAATTGAATCAAACAGATGGTCAATTCTCTTCTGAAGTACAACATATTCGGTAGAAAAGGGCTTACTGCCCAAACCACTAAACAATAATCAATAATAGAGTGACTATAAGAATCTACAAGTAACCTCAACATTCTCTCTGTTACAAACTTCTCCATTCTATTTATAATTCCATTGCTGATGATACCTTTTTACATACATATTCATAATGTTTCTTAAATTTAAATTACTATCTAAGAAAACTCCAAGATATTTAAACTCCTACACTCTACAAATTAACTTACTATTACAGTTCAACGTCAAATGAATATAATTTATTCTTCTTTCATTAGCATTATGAAAAAACAAAATTTGTTTTACTATAATTAATATCAAGTTCCTGAGTTTTAAACCAATCATCCATCCTCTTTAAAACTTCTTGAAGACGTCTCACGATCTCTTCACACCTTCTAAATAAAAGACCAAGTCATCAGCATATAAAATATAATTGATTCCTCCCATTATAGTAGATATATCATCTATGTAAAGAATAAATAAAGGGGTCCTAATATTGATCCTTGTGGTACTCCACAAAATATATTGAATACTTTGAACTATATTTTGCAAGATTGATAAACATTTTTCTTTTCAAAAAGTAATCCGTCAATATTGATAACAAATAAGGACTTTGTTATACCTGGTTTTTAGTTTTATTAAAGAGGTAAAAAAAGGTACTGAATCAAATGCTTTCCTAAGATAAACAAAAACAGCTTCAACCTTACCATTCCGCTTGTCAATCCCTTTATAGATATAATCTGTAAATGCTAGAAGGGCACTTTGCGTTGATCTACCTTTCCTAAAAAACCCTGTTGGTTTTCACTTACACCTTCAGATGCATCCACTTCATGTAATAACCTCATGTGCAAAATATTTTCAATAATTTCCCCTACAATTGGAAGAGTTGATATAGGTCGATAAGAATTCCTATCACTCTTTTTACCTTTACCCTTATAAATAGGTGTTACCCTTGCCAATTTCAGCTGTGTTGGGAAATCACCTACAAGAAAGAAATGGGAAATTAGATACGCCAATAATCCGACTATTGATGCGCATTTCTTGAATACTATGCATGGAATCTCTTGAAGTGTTGTCGAGCTTTTAATTTTAAGGCGTTTAATTGCTAAAATGACTTCTTCATTAGTTACCTTTACATGCGGGAGATCATCTGCTTCTTTTCTATTTAAATATTTAAACTTACCAATTTCACTGGAAAAATCTACATCGTTCACAACAAAACTTTTCTGTAACAAACAGCAAATGTCAGGATTAGACGTGTAGGATACCCCATTCTCTGTCAATTCCTAAGCTTTCCTATGCTTTACTCTTTTTTCACTTGGTTACCTGTCAACTTATTATAAACTGACCATAAAGATTTTGAAGAAATATCATTATCAAAAGAAGACTTAAAATGCTCACGCTTAGAAAAACGAATCTGATTATTTACCTTATTTCTAACTTTCTTGTATTCCTCCCACGTTGAAGGTCTTCTAAAAATTCTGAATTGCTATGCATGGATTTCCTAATATCTGCTGTTAACCATGGGGCTGGTTTTCCCTTAACTCTTAATTTCAAGGGGGGTGCTTGCTCATTTAGAGTTTCCACGGTTACTTTAACAAACATTTCTAATTTATCATCTGAACTTACCGCCATACCAATTTGGTCAATGGGACCACTTGATATATCTTCATTTACCTGCTTCCAATCAAAATTCTTATAATTTCTAGTATTTACAAATTTAGGAAGAAACTTTTGCTTATTAATCTTACGAACACAATAAATTAATTCATGATCACTTAATCCTACACTTATAAGACCTGACTGAATAATATTTTCATTGTGATTTACATAAACATGATCAATTAAAGTAGCTGACCTATTATTAACCCTTGTAACAGATTTTATCAATTGCACCAATCCATGTGATCAAGTGAGAATTTTGAAATGATTTACTGGTAATGTCTTCTTACACAAATCAATGTTGAAATCACCTAGAAAAAATAATTCATTAGCTTCCAATTTTAAATTATTTACTAAACTATCAAAACAATCTGAAAATTCTTCTAACTTTACGTGTGAAGCTTTATAAACTGTTGTAAAAATCATTGGTTTTACATTTGGAAGCCAGAATTTAACTGACTGCAACTCAACATCCATCGGAAATTTAACTTTACACTCAACTACACTTGACATGAACTTCTCAGCAATATAAATAACTAACCCTCCCCCTACCCTTTCACGATCAAATCTTAGCATTTTATAATTGTCAACAGTAATAAAACCATCTGGAACAGATTCATCTAGATATGTTTCACAGCAAGCAAATATATCAAAATTGTACATGTCAAGAATAACCCTCAACTGATCTATATTATATTCTTTTTGTATTTTTTTCTGTTTGTTAACACGATTCCGGCTAAACCAAAACTCCAATTGCTATGAAATTTTCTGGAGGCCTTCGAAATCTCTGAACTTACTGCCACGTTTTTAAGCGCAATCGAAAAATTATTTCTCATTAAAATCACAATTTTTCGATTTTTTTCGATTTTTATAACATTTTTTCGGCTTATAACACCTACATACTTTATCCGATTGTATTGATTCTTTCACAGAACCTTAAATTTACGAATTATTATATTCGTGTGAAATTTGAGCCCAATCGAAAAATATTTCTTATGAAAATCGCAATTTTTCGTTTTTTAAAACATTCTTTATAACACCTACCATGCTTTATTCGATTGTGATAATTTTTTTTACAGCACCTTAATTTTATATATTAATATAAAAGTGTTAAAGTTGAGCGCGATCGAAAAATTATTTCTCATGAAAATGGCAATTATACGCTTTTTTCGTTTAAAACAAAAATTCTTCGTCTTATAACTCCTACATGCTTTATCGGATTGTGATGATATTTTCACAGAACCTTAATTTTATGAATTTATATATTTGTGTGAAATTTGAGCGCAATCGAAAAATAGTTTCTCATGAAAATCGCAATGTTACGCTTTTTTCCTTTAAAAAAAACATACGTTCATCTAACAACGCGCCTGAAAAAGCGTTTGCGATGCTTCCTAGTGATTAGTATTCTGAAGATATTTATTATTATAGCACCCACAATCACATACAAGTGTTTTATTTGGCATATTTTAGTTATATTTATGAATTTTGCTGTCTTTAAGTGAAAGTTAAAGACATCTTCCCGATGTCATTACGAGACGTGGGAAATATTACGTGTTTACATGATTTATTGACAACGTTACTATATAATTATGTTTTTATTTAAAGATGAACAAACATACATTTGTATGCACTGTTTTTTCATACTTGGCTTCTACTTAAATGTTTAGGCAGCTGTTTCATTCTAACTTTGTGTATATTTCCGGGATAGTTAATAAGATCATTATTATATTTTTGTTAATTTGACACAAATTTTTCCTGTAATGACTTGCACAGGTAGTATTTTGTGTAGGCCTCTATATAAAATATACAATTTTATGAATGTGTGAATCGAAATACTAGGAAGCTTCACAAACGCTTTTTCAGGCGCGTTGTTGAATGAGCGTATGTTTTTTAAACGAAAAAAGCGTAAAATTGCGATTTTCATGAGAAATTATTATTCGATTCCGCTCAAATTTCACACAAATATACATATTTATAAAATCAAGGTTCTGTGAAAATATCAATACAATCGGATAAAGCATGTAGGTGTCATAAGTCGAAGAAATGTTTTAAAACGAAAAAAGCGTAATATTGCGATTTTATGAGAAATTATTTTTCGATCGCGCTCAAATTTCATAACAATATATAAATTCATAAAATAAAGGTTTTCTTAAAAAGTAATTACAATCGAATAAAGCATGTAGGTTTAAGTCAAAGAAATGTTTTAAAAATTAAAAAAATCGTAAAATTGCTATTTTCATAAGAAACATTTTTTGATTGCGCTCAAAAACGTGGCGGTTCTAAGTTTTTAAAATTTCGATGGTCTCTAGAAAATTTCATTGCAACTGAGTATCGGTTTTAGCCGGAAGCGTGTTAACATACAAACAAATATACAAAAAGAAAGAAGGAAAGAAAGAAAGAAAGAAAGAAGAAAGAAAGAAAAGAAAGAAAGAAAGAAAGAAAGAAAGAAAGGAAAGAAAACAAAACATTCCTAATTTTTTTCTCCAGTGTAGTGAAATGGAATCTTCGCTTCGCTCGCTACGCTCATCCAATTATTATGCTCGTAAATACGTCGATTGCAAAACTAATACAAATGCCAATACGTAAGTTAAAAGGTGGTATTAGTATTAGTATTAGTAGTTTTGGGCGCATCAAACGGCAAAGATATTCGCGTTCTCTGATATGATTATGATTATGATTGGTAAAAAGGTGGTGTATACGTGTCACACACAGGGGCGAGCTGTGCACGATTATGATTATGATTATGATTTGGTAAAAAGGTGGTGTATACGTGTCACACACAGGGGCGAGCTTTGCACGATTCGCGAAGACAATGCGACCTCGACGTGAGAACCCCCTTTCCTCCCCTTACCCGTGGGCTAGTTCTGACCAGCATGGGCCCCTCCCCCCCGCCCTGGTTAGAGTAGTGCTTTATGGGCCTAACGGTTGACGCGTCCTTAATCCAATAAAAAAATCCAAAACATTATTATAGCAAAAAGGCTCATAAAAACGCTTTTCCGAAAACTTCCACTCTACTTTTATATAACCCTAAAATGAAAAGAGGCCTATACAGACATTACCAAAATTTCATTTTTCACAATCGTTCGTTCCATTCGATGGGGAACCAGATATATCTACCATACATATTCACCGGATGTGATTTTGTGCATGTTTTAACCCATTTTTCACCTATCACTGATTGATACAATATTCTGGTAATAATCAAATGTTATTGATGAACATTCTGAATAATACATCATGATTCTGAACGTTAAGTAGGTTTATCATTTTGTTAATTTACTTCTTAGTCATAATTTATGATGCCATTCAATGATAGTTTAAAGATACTAGTACGGTACTAGTTTGACCACATGTGTGTACAGAAAACCTACCCCATACTGATCAGTACGTGAGGGCTGACTCAAACCATCCGTTTCCATGTAAGAAGGGCGTGATGAAATGTCTTTCTGTAAGAGCGACATCTAACTGCTCTTCACCTGTTTTGTTGAACCAAGAACTGGGCCTACTTGAATGATGCTTTTGTGATAATGGATATCCAAGTCATCTGGTTCGAAAAATGATTACACCAACTACAGGTAGGACTACGCAAGTGTTGACAGGACATTAGTCAAGTTCTAGATCCTCCAAGATTAAAAAAACAGTTGTACTGGATTACTACCCAAACCTATCAGAAAAAATCAGACGTTTACTTTCTCCATTTGGAATACGAACAGTTTTTCAATCTTCCAGAACCTTAAGAAGTATATTGACAAAAACCAAGCCCTTGAACGTATCACAATCGTCGAAAATGCAGTGTACTCAATCCCATGTCAGTGTGATGCCATCTACATCGGAAGAAACCAAGAGACCTCTGGAAGTCAGGCTGAAGGAACATAAAAACAACGTTGCACAGCACAAGGTATACTCCTCAAAACTAGCAGAGCACGTCTATGAACATCATCATTAGTGAACTGGGATGACGCTTCAATCATTCTACACGAAGCAAATACACATAACGGAGGCTAAAGGAGGCTGCCTTGATGTCTGTAGCTGATGATGTCATCAGTGCTCCCAGCATTGACTTCCCGGCGATTTGGAAGGAGTTTATCCCCAAGCCATAGAACTATTGTGGGCATGATTGTGGTATAATTTTTAATTTTTATTTGAATATATTTTTTATTGAGATCAAGATGGCAGTGTTTGTTAGATGTGTCGACCTTGGCTGGGAGACGGAGTTTTATGTTTTGTTTGGTTTGTTGCCTTTTGAAGGGTACTGAAAGTACCCGAAATATTGCTTTTCCATTAATTTAATATAATAATTTACTAAAAGAACATGCCGAGTCCAATTATTGATTATAATTATTAAACCTAACTGTTCTAAGAATCTCAGGAATTATAAAATATATTTCCTAATTGCAAAAGTAACATAACATCTTTTTGAAATCATTGATTGATACAATTTGTTCTTTTATGTTGTAGGCCTATATATACAATGACAATGATCACATTTCAAATTAAGGTGATATTATTTTAAAGAACTTTTATTATTGGGCATGGGAAAAAACTAACTTGTAAGATTTCGAGAATTGCAGAGTTCTCAATTTTTGCTCTTAACTGTCTTCAAACCACAAAAAAGAAAATGAACTGAAAAACAAAGTAATAAATACATTAAATAATTATGCTTAGAAAAGGGGGCAACAAAATACTAGAAGACCACGACGAATCCACAAGTGTTTGTAAGAGCGCGCGAACACGCCGCAGACCCTCGCGCGCGGGCTCCATCTCATATGCCAGCTGGTAGCGCGGCGAGGATCTCACAGGCACCGTGTCCGAGTGGAGAAGGCGTTCGACAATGGAGGCAGGGGTCCCGGGTTCTAGTCCGGGTCTTGGCGATATAATTTAGAAGTGTGATTCTTCTCTATACAGATCGATCTGGTTACCGTGGTACTCTGCCTGTCAAAACCAAGTTCGTAACTTCGGAGGATTAAATTTGATTCTGCCATTGGTGGCTTATTGCGTGGCTACTAGATCGCGCTAGCTTTGCTTCCCGCCCGTGATCTCCTATTGACATCATAACGATATCATTTTATGATCTTCTAATGACATCATTACGAACCGAATAGGTGGGACATTTAGAGAAAACTGAAGACATCATAATGATATAATGAATCATTATGACCTCCTGAGGATATCAGTGAATTCATTAAGTGACCTCTTAAAAATAACATAAAGACTTCACTTTCTTTGCTGGGCAAAGACTTTTGAAGGAGAGCTTGGCTCCCGTTTTTTTTAAACATATTTTGTATTTGGGGGGGGGGGGGGGGGTTGAGCCCTACAGAGAAACGGTAAATCTTAGAACTATGAAAACTTGGACTACATTATGAACCTCAGGCGCAGTGCCTTTTGCTTTCAAAACCGAAATCAGGTAACCGGGACTGGAGAAAATCAAAATTTGGATGATAATCAAACACATTACTAAGGCGTGGTAATTGTACAAACTCGAAATTAAACATGCTCTTAACTATTATAAACATCTTGCGTCCAAAAGACAATGGGCTAAATTTGGGGAGGACCATGGGCTCAAAAATGACAAAAAAACATCTCTGAACTTCGAAAAATGAATCATTCAAAGCAAACGCTACAACTGAGAAGTTTCAAACGTGGAATACACTTTGATATCTCTCATTCTGTATCACTTTTGAATATGAAAAGCAAAATTGGGTTACGGGTACCGGAGAAAATCAAAATTGTCAAAAGCTAGGTAATTCCGTACTCTTATGAATAAGATGCTATACAGAGAAAACGGTTTATCTTAGAACTTTGAAACTAGAACCACATTTAGATGTCCCTCATGCGCAATCACTTGAGCTTTCAAAACCAAAACCGGGCAATAGGGACCGGGAAAAATCAAAATCAAAATCAAACGCGTAATTACTCAGGTGTAGTAATTTGTACAAACTTGAAATTCAACCATTATAAATATCTAGCTCTTAAAACACAAGGGGGAAAATTTGGGGGGACCGTGGGCCCAAATTTTTCCAAAAACAACTCTGAACTTAACAACTTTAATCATTCAAAGTCCAGCATTCACGCCTTGATAGAAACAAACAGAAAAAATTGAAATACAATAAAATACATAAATTGTAAAATCAAAAAAAAAAAAAAACGTCAGCCAAGCTTTTCTTTAAAGGTCTTCGGCTGTGAATGCTGTGAGATATAGAAGTTGAGCCAAGCTTTTCATTCTTTCTTTTTAGTTTCGCTTTAAAAAGAAGTAATATCATTTCGCCTGTTGAGCGCCAAGCCAACGATTTTTGTAGGAAAAACGTAAAATTTTTAAACTCGAAACCATAAAAAAATGGCTTGGCCATTGAATTAGGTTCATGGCCAAGTAGCCAACCCTGTAGGTCCCTGACGATCAGTCGAGTTTTAGGTTAATACGTGTGTCAAAGTGGTATAATTTAACTAAAATGTAATTAATTTGGTGATTAATTAATTTTTTAATTATTTTTCCATTATTCCATTTATATATATATATATATATTTATTATTTTTATTATTATTATTAAAATACAAAAATTAGTTTTGAAGATCCCAAAGGTCGCCCATATAAGTTTTAAATTTTTACAAAGAATTGAGTTTAGTGTAATTTTTTTGAAAAATCAATTAATTCAAAAAAATGGAAAATTTTGATTCGAAATTTTTAAAAACCAAATTTTTTTTTGCAATTGTGGTCATATGTAGGTAGTAAAATTTAAAAAAACAAATTAGTGGGAAATTTAGAAAAGCTAATTTTAATTTAATTTAATTTTATCAATAAGTTACGGGAAAATTTCTTTTTTAAATAAAAAATTTTGGATTTTTGTCGTTTTTTAAGTAAAGGTAAAATTTTTTAGGGAAATCTAGCGATTCACTTATTAACAATTAATTTTATTTTAAAAAAGTATATATTTGCAATACATTGTAAAATTTTGTAAAAAAATTTAAAAGTTTTGCATTTACGGTAAAATTTATTACGAATTTTTTTTTTGCGCTTTAAAAACCCATTAATAAATACCTGGGTGTTGAATCCGATGGTTACTTCTTGAGTGACAGGAATTTAGGATTATTTGGCGGCCATCCATGAGAACGCCATAGCAGGAAGGCGACTTATATTGCTACCAAGCGTGTCCCCATGGGCGAAATACATCGAAATGTGTTTTTCTACTACCAGCTCCTAAATTTTGGTGCTGGTTTCCCGGCTTCGAATGTTTTTATAGTCTTGATGCAGGCTTTGTTCCACGACTATAGTCAATCGTTTTAAGTAAAATATGATTCTAACTAAGGTGGGATTATTTAAGGTTTCTGCAAAATTCGGTTTCTCTTCCAATTCTTTCTTTCTCTAAATTTCTTATTTTACATGATTAAACGAGGGAGCGGACGCCGAGTGTCTCCATTCACTTGAACGGCTCTCATCTGTGATTCGGTGTCTGTCGTCTGTCTGTCGAAATCAGCCGAACCGCTAAAAGATTGGCTGAAATTTTAAACAGACCTTCTCGCGGTACGAGTTTACTGAGAACTGCTAAACAATCAGCTAGTATCCATTGCGATGTAATTCCCACACTAAATAAAAATGTGATTTTTAAAATATCGATAGCATGTGTTTAGTATCCAGCTAGCGGGGTGATAACTACGTGGCTTGCATGGCATATTTGGTAAGCAATTTAGACTACCGCACGGAGGGTTGGGGTTCGATACCCGTTTAGCTCGAACTTTTTTGTTCTAGTTTTACACACACATATAATTTTTGAGGGGTGTTAAATGGGACATAAAAATAAGTTGATTTTTTTTTTAGCTTGGGAATTAGTTTATGTTTTCAACGCTTAATACGTTTTGAACATGATTCCACAGTTTATAAATGTTCAATTTAAATATCTAGGGAAACGCCAAAGTCGTTGTTAAACGAGTGAAGTGAGCCTGTGTTGTTACCCGGTATCATTCCTCTACTGGGCTAGATCCACTTTAGGTATAAGTGGAGATGGGGATGTTCCCGTACTCACACTTGGCTCACTCACTCGTTTAACCACGACTTTGCGTTTCCCTAGTTTCATCCAAACCGGAAAGACCTTATTCGTAACCTTTGCATTGTCTTGTATTCAATATCTTCTCTCGATTGGATTGGATTGGATATATGAATTATCTTTCAAAAAAGGGGATGATTTAGTGGGGGTGTTAGTGGTGAGGTATCGCTGCCTCCGGGCGATTTTGAATCTGATATTTTTCTCTACCCTCAGCTAAATTTGCGCCGGTTAGCCAGATTTGCAATTTTTGTGTTTTTTTCCTTAACAGCTCTCACTAAAGCATATAATATGTGCACGAATGGCCAAAACGTGTCTCTTGGTAAGACTGTATAAATCATAGGCACCGTAATGTTGCTGTTTGCTAGTTTATACATACATAATAATAAAACTTCTAAAACAACTTTAAAAAGAATGTGAATTGAAATTTATTCAGAGAGAAATTACTAGAGCCATAGACTGCAAAAATTGGAAACAAGTCAACAATATCGAAATAAGAACAAAATGATTTGTACCTAAAGTCCCCTGGCCAGTTGGAAGCAATAACAAACAAATAAATATAAAGGAAGACTAACTGTTGTGGCTGGACTTTCATACGCTGATTCAACGACGGGGGTGTAGGCACACGTTAGTTATGGGCCGTTTTTTGAAGATTCCATGAAGGTTTTAACCGACACTACCGCACGATGTCGTCCACGGTCCTTGGTGAGTGTCTGCAATAACTCCTAGCCCCCTGCAATGGAGGAACGTTGTCTTCCTTCAGGAGCACCACTGCCCATGCTGTACGTTCGGCAGTGGGGTGTCGCAGCCACCGACGCTGCTGCATCTCTTGTAAGTATAGTCTGGGCACCATTCGTCTCCAGAGCTAGCTGCAGCTGTGGCTGGCAACCTGCTCTACCTGATCAGCTCGTTCATGTAATACTTGTATCACAAAGGTCAACAGAGGGATTTGTGTCCAAGGTTCTCCGATTGGAAATGTCCAAGAAGAGGTAATTTACATCATGAGGATCGTTAGATACTGTACAAAGTAGACGGGAGTTCATACAGGCCTCGACCTGAGTTAGCAAGGTAGCAATCTCTTCGTAAGTCGATGACCTTGTCTCCTATTAACCTTTTTAATGATACTTCATGGATTTGACTGCTGCCTTCCATAGGCCACCGAAGTGCGGTGCATGGTGCGGAATAAATACCCAATTACAATTTCTTTGTGAGAGGATGTCTTG
Source organism: Sweltsa coloradensis (assembly GCA_024449915.1). Lineage (NCBI taxonomy): Eukaryota > Metazoa > Arthropoda > Insecta > Plecoptera > Chloroperlidae > Sweltsa > Sweltsa coloradensis. The sequence goes on along the minus strand of JAMZAV010007343.1, from coordinate 21,154 downwards.
CACACTGACGATAATGGTTTTTCTTCTGAAGTAGTTGGTGTAATCCATGGAGTTGGTGGGCGCACCTTGAAATTGGTTCCGTGGCCCGGATGACAAAAAAAAAATAATTTTTGGTCCTCAGCGGGCCGTATCAGATTGAGCTTTGCTAGTTCGTTCTAGAAGTCTAGGTTTTCGGACGTCAGGCATTACTGAGTCAATAGACATTCTTCAATTTCTATTTGGTACGGGCATTCCTTCCAATAGAACTAAAATAATTTTGGACCGTACCGACCGCATCAGACTGTGCTTTTGGCTGTTCGTTTAGAAGTCTAGGATTCGACGTCAGGCATTACCTGATTCAATAGACATTCTTCACTTCAAATTGGTAAGGCATTCCTTCCAACTTCCCTAAATATAACTAGAACTTATTACTCAGTTCCATCTAGACCACGACCCAGTCGGACGTGTTCTGTGTAGTTACTGTTAACGTGGCTATCAGCAATGCATATAACCTTGTCAAGGCAGGCGACAGCCAACCATACAAGTAAGGTTGTGGTGCATTCAGTGTATACGTAAACGTACGAGAGGTTTTTAGTCTGTGCGCGTAGGCAATAATATTTTTGTAGGATATTGAATTTCATTCTTTCCGATTGACAAGGTTCCCCTCCTCCACCCCGGGGAAGAGTGGACTCCTACGACAGGGCTCTGCTATAGGGCCCTGTGGTCCTACCCCCGTCAGTGTATATTCATTACATATTATCAAATCGAAAATCCAACCCAGAAACTGTGAACTTTCTGCGAAGAAACCCCCCTGCAACCAGTGTTTTATTAGTGTTGCATATTTCAGGCAAACATCTGTACACATAATCATAACGCGAACTTGGTGCTTGCGCACTCACTGACTTCCTGTCGCGTATACGCGCCAGTCCAAAGTCGAACTCGCACACCTAATACTAGGCTATCATAGTACAAGTTGCCTATACCAGCCACGCAATTCAACCAACCCACCTAAGATGATTCCTTCGGAACTAATCACAGTCCCTTTTGGAAGCAACACCCATCCACCAACAAAAAACAATGACAAATGAACCAGAAAATTGCCGCTTAGTAACGGTCCCACGATTCTCTCCCAGAGACACTGATTTTTTGTTAGAAACCAAGTTTCTTAACAAGAGTTCAAGGCGCCCCACACGCCGACGGCAATTCACAGCCATCAACTTCATCTGCTTCTCACAAAGCTAAGTCTAACACTTCCCAGCCCCATAGCTTTGTCAAATCGCTACGAGTTCTCTCTCAGTTAATGACCCATCTACCCTGAACTTAAAATGGATATTTAACACCGGTCGAGACATGTCCAGATCACGACCCGTCCTGCAGGAGATGCGCCTCGATGTCTTCGTCTGCCTACTTCTCCAAAACTCAGCATACTTCGCGACGATGTCTCAACCCACAACATCAATACGTGGAGGCCACAGTGACCGTGCCTCCTAAACCCAAGAACGAGCACCCCCCATTAACAGTTTACGTGTCCCGACGTATAATTCGCTCATTCGCATACTTAATTGCCTCGTACCAATGAAAAGTAACAATATCATCAACAGTGACACTTTCAAAATAAGCCGGACTCCCGGAACCTATGATGACCTAATCACACACTACAATCATAGGAAAAGAAATTATGTTTCACACATTCCCTACGACGTACAGAGAACTAAGAAGCTGTTCTCCGTGGCATTTCTGCCACAGTGAAACAGCTACCATACTCCTTCCGACCTTCAAGAGCAGGGCGTCTCGGTCCTTGGACGTACTTCAACTTCACACACCGACTGAGGAAGGGATGAGAAAGAGAAAGACAGACGATGCTCTGTTCGTCTCACTACGCAAGTTAACGCCCCTGGTGGAACCCTGGTGGAACGTCGTGTGCCACACCGAGTTACCGTGGAGCTCTATCGTGGGTCCAAAGGCCCACGGCAGTTGCTTTAAAAAACTGCCAGCATTTTGGACACCTTCAACACTTCTGCAACGTTGTTCCGGTGTGTTTCAATTGCGCGACTATCACCCATCTAAAGAACTGACCAAAGTCTCCATCCAACCCGCCAATTGCTTCAATTGTAAGACAAGACCATCCTGCGTCCTATCGCAATGCCCCACCTATCTCCTGCCCCTTATGCCGTAACTCCACAAGGCACTCAGTACACGACCCACCCACCCGAAACAACCCCGAAAACCAAAAAACCCCCCCCCAAGGTCAGCCTACAAAAAGTCCACTGACCACATAACCTGCCAACCAATTTATTCCACTCAACCCTCCACATTCATTTGGCAGGACTTTGTTAATAACTTAAATCGCCCCCAGCTGCTCGCCGGCCCGGCCCACAGAACCTGAACTACAGCCTCCTTAAAATACACCGGAAGCCTCAGTTTTCACACCATATAGACGGGTTAGTTGACAGCCCTCACAGCTATGTCACTGATCCGATTATGCACGACAATAGTCCTCCTCATCAAAATGTTTTATATCAACAAGACGCAATGGGCCGTAGAGGCCTTGATGACCTATATCAATGAACTGGTTTCCCGAACCCGTCTCTCGTCAAGTAATTTTCGTGCTCCTTGCTGCGAACTCAGCTGAATGACGCTAAGCCCCCCTCTTTAAATTCTGCCAAATAATGCGTAAAGCGTTATCTCCTTTGGAATTAGTTTCATTCTACTTTTAAGGTAATATACCCGGTACTGTATAAACAAGCAAAAGTAAGTGTTACTTTATTGACTCAAACTGAACTGAACTGAAGAACTTAGTACTCATTAGGAGGCAGATAAAAAGAAATTACTCTTTAAAAAAAGAACATCTGCAAAGCAAGCCTCCAAGATTACGAACTTTTATTGATTCTTCGAGTCTCAATACATGACATATTAGAATTGAAGTGAGACGCTAATTAGAAGATATTTGGAAAGTTATACTTTCCTTATCAAGAAGAACTAGAATTTGGCGGACGAGAAACAGGATCCATGCATGATAGAGTGAGTTTTTTGAAGTTCGTATCTACAAGTCCAAGCAAAATACTTAAGGTTTTTGGAAACTACCCGTTGATTTAAATCAACATGGACTAGAACCAGCTGTTTGGTCTAGGCCTACCTCAGGCGTCTCACACAATGGTCACAACTTACAAATAAAGCTTACCCCAATAAATCTACCTAAATTCTTAGAAAATGTGGAACTATGGCTACTTGTCAAGGACACATTTGAACTTGATAGTACACATCCTCATTGTCAGCATTCAAAATTTCCACTATTACTGTCGTCCTCTCCAAGGAGAACACATCAACTGGTGACAAAATCTGCCGATTACTAATGACCCTTTCCAAATAGCCGTGGGGCAACTGTCCACGCAGGTATCATAACACCAATTAATAGCAAAAACACATGTCAACAATTACTTGCATGTGCCCTCCAATAACTAAGGGTAACTGGAGCAAATCTCGAAGCCTTATAAAATCATGTTCAAACCATGTGCATGCTTTAAATGCTTTAGAATTCCAATATTCCATTGCAATGAAGTATTGATAAATCAGATTGTCTATGGAAAGCATTGACACTGAGACCCCGTAGGAGTGGGAAATGCTGCAGAATTAGAACGAAAATGCCATCGTTTAGTCTTGATTTACTTTTTTGAAGGAAATGCAAGGCACTTGAAAAGCATAGGCTATCTACATCACTGAACCAATCTCAGACAAATCAAACTTGAATTTACCTACAAGAAGTCACAACATTCTTACATAGCTGTCAACGGCAATGTATTCTCTGTTCAGAAACTCATGCATGTATAGTGTTACAAAGTTTTTGCGAACATAGAGTCCTCACAGCGCTTCACGTCTTGTGAAACAACAGACAAGTTGTATGTTATAGGGAAGGGGACTTGATGGGGCCTCATGCCAATTTGTCATATTGTCTCGAAGGTGCGATGTTTCGGTAGCCCACATGCGGGTGTGCTGCCTGAAACACTCGCTTCTCGTAGTGAGGAAGTTCCGGCTCACATATAACTCGCGCAAAACCCCGGTATAATGATACCATGAGGATATAAGTAAATAAAATAGACCAACACTTAGATTCTTCTGACATCGAAACCACCTCTGATACCGTGTGGCACTCCACACAAGCTTCACCAAAGTTCAATCTGCCCGCTAACAAGACTTACGGGGGGGGGGGCTGTCCTTTCAACGTAGGTTCAATCTCATGTTTTATAGAACGCGGTGGTAACCCGTTGAAAAAACAGTATGACAATACGTTCAATTGCAAGCAACTGCTTGATTCTGCAATCTCAGGTAACTTTTGTCAAACGAATCATTAGTGCAAAAGCTACACGAAGAATCAAAACAGCACATTCCAATCCAAGGCATAAACGAGGTTAATGCTTAAACTTCTCACCAGTTTTCGCTAAACTTGGAAGTCAAGGGTCAGCGCTTATACTACTACAATTTGACTGTGCTTTTTCTTCCCCGCATAACGGCACAATGCCATCTACTTTTTATGAATGCGATAGTTGGGGAATTCCTAACGATATATATGGCTGATGAACCCGTTCAACAACCTGGTCTATGATCTTCTCCATAGGAGCACCCGTCTTCTATGAAACCTGGGCAGCACCCGAGAAATGACACAAAGCTGAAATTACCCAGTTTTGCAAAACACGAACTTGGCTGGACTATTGCTGGGCAAAACACCTATCAATTTGTCAGCTAATCAACTACCACGTTCACTTGTGCGCAATTAGGATCACTAGAAATCACTTCACCGCTTCTGGGAACTCGAATCTATTTGCCTCGATCAAAACCTGTTAGTCTCCGTGAGACGACAGTCCGAGAAACACTTCTCGAGAACACTACTCGAACCACCATAGGAAGAATTCGTTGTCAACCTTCCAACGAAGATTGATCAAAGTTCCTTGAAATTCCAAGTGCATTGCAGAACGTCGACTCAATCAAATTGAAAAGCGTCTAGCCAAAACCATGACTTAAAGCCAAATACCATACCTTTGGGATGCTCTATCAAACATGGAACACAATGGATCAAGTAACAAGTGATGCTGTTGAAATTAAAGAGGCTTGCTATGCTTTTTGCTAAGTCCACAAACGGCATATCATTTAAATGATATCTTGCATACAGGACCTACTGTCCAACAAGATTTGCATTCCATTGTGCACGATTCCAACACAACAACTATAGGAATTGTTTTGGGGCGGGGGGGGGGGGGGGGAACGTTGCGTAAAATGTAAAGACAAATTTTGGTGCATCTCGAAGACCAAAATCTGCAAAGAATTCTTGTGGGACGACAATCTCCTGAAGAGAATTTGCAGACATTTAAAGCTCAAACGGTTTACTTATGGAACCCTCCAGTGCTCCATTTCTTGCAACAAATGCTTGAAACAGGTGCCAGTTGATAATGAAATAAGTGCTCCACAAAGCCTTAGATAATCAAGGAAGACTTCTATGTTGATGATCTGTTGACTGTCTGCTCAACGTTAGAAGCACAACATATTTTACACAGAAGTCTCTACTTTGCTCAAGCAACATGTTTTCCGTTACGGAAATGGTCCTCCAACTCTACAGAACTTCTTGCAGTGATTCCAGAAGAACTGCAAGAACACAAAGTACTGCTCTCTCTAGCTGTAATGAAATTATAAGTACACTAGGATTTAATTTGGGACCCAAGTCTGATAATTTCAAGTAAAGGTGGGCAATCTTCTTCTCCATTGATTATTCAAGCATAAGGATATTCTTCTGTCTTACATGCAAAAAGATGTATTGTCTTCTATTGCTCGATATTTGATCCTCTTGGTCTAGTCAGTCCCCATTCGTACTTAGTTTTTTACCAAAATATTCATGCAATCCACTGTGCAAGAAGGACTAGGATGGGATGACCACTTGCAGCAAAACTGCAAGCAGATTGGCTAACACTTTGTGAGCAATTCCATGCTCAGTGACATCAATATCCCACGCATGTTTACTCAGTTGTGATGTTCCACAAATGCCTCAGTGGACATTACACATTGCAATACGGGGTTGTATACCCCACTGTTGTCCATGACGCCCGTGACGTACAAATCCATGGCTTTGCGAAGCAGTGAACGGGCTTATGGTGCTGCCTCTATGTACGCTACATATGCACCGGTGACAACTTCATCTAACCTTGTTGTGTTCAAAGTCCAAGTAGCAACCTGGTTAAGAGAACAACTCTACCTAGGTTGGAGTTGTGTGTCCTCTCCACTTCAAGCTCATTTACTGTGACAAGGTCAAATTCATCCCCCCCCTGCACTAATCTACTTGATAGTGAAACCACTGTGGACAGACTCTACATTGGTATTGCACTGGCTTTCAGGCAGTCATCAAGATGGAAAACTTTGTAGGCAACCGTGTTGCTACCATCAGAACTCACAGCTAGTGCACACTGGAACATGTGCCATCTGCATGTAATCCCAGCAGATCTCGTGTCCAGAGGTGTCCGACCGCCACTACCCTGATAGTCATGTGAACTTTGGTGGCACGGACCTGAATGGCTAATTCAAGAACCTCTTTGTGGCCCCAGCTAGATATCAACCTTGTGCCGTCCTCCTGACAGTGCAGAAGCCAGAAAAGCTTTTGTTGCGACAAGAACAGTGCCAGAGGACTGGACACAAAGGTACTCTAAGCTGACCAAACCTTGTTAGATTATTGGCCTATTGCAGAAGATTCATCAAGAATACCAGATAAGCAAGGGAAGAACGGGAAACTTTCAGCGCTCTCAGCAAAGAGATGGAAGACAGCCCTTCTAAACATGTGTAATTTTGTACAATCTATGTAATACATAACTAGCAACAGCAACGATCTACGGTGGACTAGATATACAGTCTTACTCAGAGACACGTTATGGCCATCTCGTGCACATAATTTTGGTCCCTCCGGGCCGGATGACCAAAAATGATGTGCACGAATGGCCATAACGTGTCTCTGGTAGACTTTATAAATCATAGGCACACGTAGATGGGTGCTGTTGCTAGTTATACATCCCATAATAAATAACTTCCTAAAACACTTTAAAGAATGTGAATTGAAATATTTATTAAGAGAAGAAATTACTAGAGCCATAGGCCTGAAAAATTGTAAAACAAAGTTAACATGTCAATAAAAACAAAAATGATTTGTACATTAAAGTACACTGCCAGTTGAAGCAAATAACTAAACAAATAAATATAAGGAAGACTAAACAACTTTATTTAATACTGATTTGGTTTTAAAACGTTTACAGTGTTTTCACTTCTAGCCAACTATTCGTGTAATCCAGGAGAACGGAGTATGACCAACTCCCAACTTCCCGGTTGGGTGGACTTTTTTAATTTCTGAATTGTAGTAAAATACAAAACAATTACCACCCACGGAGTGTTTCCCACGATCCCAAAATCGAGAAATAAACCCTCGCCATAACCTGCGTAAAGGTCTGATATTATACTTAATGTTTGGTGGTCCAGTTCAAAGGCAGCAGATATTCGTTGTCAGTACGTTCCATCCATTCAGATGTATAATGCAACTACAATTCAGAGATTAAATGTACCCGTCCTGAGGTCTGTGGTAAGACGTCCACCTGAAATGGGCGATCCGTGGGTTTCGATCCCGGTTGGGGCGAATTTTTTATTTCTGATTGTAGTAAATAAAAACAATTAACCACGGAGTGGTTTCCCGACAACCAAATCGAGAAAGAAACTATTTATCAAACCCAGTCTCCATTGATATTTTACGAGGTTTCTACCGGACCGTTTGGCGTATCTCTAGCATGCTTGGGTTTCGTCGAAAACATCTATCTACTATTACAACATATTGTGCGTGCGGAGTTGTCCGCGAACACGACGATGTCGCTGTCGTTACAGGACGTCCCTTGATTCTATGCCCTATCTGTACGTTACAAGCGTTGCAATCATGCGCATTGAGTTTGTCTGTGACCAAACACGTGATAGCCTGGACTCGTGAGAGAAGCCTCTAGAACCGTTTCTAACTGAAACTGAGCGAGAGCAGAGGAGGGCCGAGTGGAACGCTCAGAATATGGATTACATGGGCGGGGCTCACCCAACGAGAGGTCAGATCGAGATGAAGGTGGAGCATAGACACCCCTCGATAACCTGGTGTTAGTGTTCCTAGTGTAGGTTTTCCTATAACCCTCGTTCAAAATCAACTTCAATAAATTACATGAATTAATGACAAAATAATATTTCCTTTCTCTCACTTCCACCTCGACACGAACTTGTCAAACGCAAGAGATCAATTACGATTGTTCCTGCTAAGGTGGATATACTATGCATGAATACTAATCGTAATGTTAACACAATGCTGCACTTCGCTACAACGGGATATACAGTTACATTTATTAGTAGTTTAGTATATAAAGTAATAAAGTAAGTAATCATATTAGTAATTAAAAAAATATATACATACCTACTCAATAACGCAAATGTCCATGAGATCATAACACACGTAAAAAAAATCACGCTACAGCTAACTCATATCACACAAACTTGGCCAAGTAAACTCAGACTACTTAAATAAATCTCTTTAACTAGGGAACCGCCAAAGTCGTTGTTGAAGCGAGTGAGTGAGTGAGCAAGTGTTGAGTACCCGGAACATCCCCTTTCCTCCCCTATACCTAAGGATCTAGCAGTATGCGGAATGATACCGGGTACTCAACACATGGTCACTCACTCGTTTACAACGACTTTGGCAGTTTCCCTACAAAAATTAGATATTTAAATTGAATCATTTGAAATGCGATCGTGTTTTCAAACGTATTAGCGTGAACTTAACAAATTTTCCAAGATAAAACAAATCACCTAGTTTTATTTTCCCATTTAACACCCCTCAAAATAATATGTGGGGTGAAAAAATATAAAAAAAAGTTCTACTTTACGTGTAACGAACCTCAACCCTCCGTGTGGTAGGACTAACTGCTTACCATAGGCCATGCAATCCACGTAGATGTGGTCCCATAGCTGCTACTACACAAATGCATCGATATTTTTAAAATCCATTTTTATTATTGAACGAGTGAGCGTAGCGAACGTATGATTTCCTTCTACTCAAACGGCCTTATTGTTTTTCTGCGTGCGTGCGTGTGTGTGTGTTGTGTGTGTTGTGTTTGTACGTTAAAAATCAGCCGAATGCTCGAACAGATTGCGCTGAAATTTTTAAACGGACATCCGGTACGAGTTTATTGAGGAACTGCTTAACAAAATCAAGCAAGATTCATTGCGATTTAAACTACGAAATAATAAACTGAAAAATAGACTTCCAATGTTATGACAAATTATTTTAACGACAATGTTTTAGATTTTGAAATATTATTTTTTGTTTTTATTTACCTGCAGTGAAATGCCGTGTCCTTCAAGGTCTGTCGAATGTTTTTAAGTCAAAGTACCCCCAAAAAAAATTTTTTCCCCCCCGCTCGTAGATGAGTAAACCTTGCAATGTTTTTCACGTATTTCGGTACTGGCTATGTACATAGTAGGCCCTCTTGCCACAGATTATGGACTTCACTGCGTATATGCATTTCAAACAGGTTAATTATTTTTTAAATACAATCTCGAAATTACAATCTTTCCCGACCAGGGAATTAAACCCACGTCTCCTTATTTCGGCTATAAGGGCGCTTTTAAGCCACTAGAACAGAAACGCCAAAGTCGTAGTAAGACGAGTGAGAGAGTCTGTGTGAGTACCCGGGAACATATGCATTTAAGTTTATAATTATATTCGTAAATGAAAGTTTTTTAAAGTTTGTTTGCATACGGGACGGGCGCGTCACTGTAAGTTCATAATGCGCCTTCTAGCCTATGATAGCTAGGTAGCCTAAGGTAGGGGGAAGAAAAGTAATGTAATCGGGTACATGTTTTTAGATTTTGAAAATATATTTTTTGTTTATTATTCGCCTGGCCGTGAAATGCCGTGCCCATGCAAGGTCATGTCGAATTTGCACGTCAAGGTACCCACAAAATTCGCTCGTAGATTGAGTTAAACCTGGCAATTTTTTCACGTATTTCGACTGGCTTGTTTACATAGTAGCCCTATGCCCCAGATGATGGACAACACTGCGTTATATTGCATTTCAAATCATGTTCAATTATTTTTGAAATACAATCTAGAAATTAAAAATCTTTCCCACATACCCAAAGGAATTGAACTCACTTCTTTCACATTCGCTACAAGGGCGCCTTAGCCAACTATACGATAGGGAAAGCCAAAGTCGTAGTGAGACGAGTGGAGCGGGGGAGTTCCATGTGGTGAGTACCCGGGAACATTTGCATTTAAGTTGATAATTATGTTCCGATAAATAATAGTTTTTAAGTTTTATTGGTATACGGGGACGGGCGCGCAACTGTAAGGTCATATGCGCTCTCTAGCCTATGACAGGCTAGGTAGCCCAAGTAGGGGGAGAAAAGTAATGTAATCGGGTACTTAACACATGGCTCCTCACTCGTTCACAAGACTTTTGGCGTTTCCCTAGTTGTAGGATTAAATCGCCATGGATCTAGTTGATTTTGTTAGCATTCTCAATAATTGCGACCGGTTCTGTTTAAAATTTCAGCCCAATCTGTTCAGGCGGTTTCGGCTTGATTTTCGACGTACAGACAGACAGACAGACAGATAGACGACAGAATCACAGAATGAAACTTTCGAGTTGAATGGAGACCTCTGTCGCTCCGCTCCCTCGTATTAACTAGGGAAACCCAATCGTTGTTAAACGAGTGAGTGAAGTGAGCCAAGTGTTTGAGTACCCGGGAACATCCCCTTTCCTCCCTATACCTAAGTACTAGGCCCAGTAATATGAGGAATATTCCGGAACTCAACACATGGCTCACTCACTCTTTTAACAACGCCTTTGCGTTTCCCCTAGTTAATTCTCAATGACTTTGAAAATGCTAATCGGTTCAAAAACGTAGTAGCGTGAACATTTAACATTTCAGAAAAACAATCACCCAAGTTTTATTTCCCATTTAACACCCTCAAAATAATATGTGGGTGTAATTAAAAAAGTTTGGTGGCTAATGAGAATCGAACCCCAACCCTCCGTCGGTACACTCAATGTTACCAATAGGCCATGCAAGCCACATAGATATAGACCCGCTAGCTGCTACTAAACATGCTATCGAATTTTAAAAATCACATTTTTGCTTTATTGTGGATTAAATCACAATGGATCTAGCTGATTTTGTTAGGCAAGTTCCTCAGTAAACTCGTACCGGATGTCTGTTTAAAATTTCAGCCCAATCTGTTCAGCGGTTTCGGCTGATTTTTGACGTACAGACAGACAGATCACAGAATGAGAGCGTTCGAGTTAATGGAGACACTCGGTCCGCTCCGCCTCACTCGTTTAACTAGGAAACGCCAAAGTCGTTGTAAACGAGTGAGTGAGCACCATGTTTATAGTCCCGGTATCATTCCCATACTGGCTAATCCAGCTTGGGTATATGGGGAATGGGATGTTCCGGGTAACTCAACACTTGGCTCACTCACTCATTTAACAATCGACTTTGGCGTCCCTAGTTATTTAAATTTTACATTCACAATGCTAATCGTGTTTTCTAAACGTACTAGCGTGAACAATTAACAATTCCAAGATAAAACAAAATCACCTGATTTTTATTTCCCATTAACACCCCTCAAAAATAATATGGGGTGTAAAAATATAAAAAAGTTCATACTAATGGGTATCGAACCCAACCCTGCCGTGCGTAGGCTAAATGCTTACCAGTTAGGCCATGCATCATGCCACGCAGATTTCGTCCCGCTAGCTGCTCTAAACACATGCTATCGATATTTTAAAAAATCACATTTTTATTTATTGTAGCTTAAATCGCAATGGATCTATCTGATTTTTGTTAACAGTTCTCAATAACTCGTACGACTCTCTTTTGGTCGTTTCAATTTCGGACAGACTAATCTGTTCAGCGTTCGTCTGATTTTCGACGTAGCTAGACAGCAGACGAATCAGCAGAATGGCCGTTTGGAGTTGAATGCGAGCAGCTCGTCGCTCCGCTCCCTCAGTTAATACCATCTTCGGCTAGAATCTATGAAAAATCATTCAAGGCTATTACCGTTTCAACATAGTTATAGAAAGCAAACTTAGGTTAGTTAAAGACTAACCCATAACCATCCAACTCTACGCATCAAAAGAATGAAGACGATTCCCGAGAAAAAAGTGGACAGCCGTAATATCTGCTACATTTCCATAAGAACACTCCGACCTCCCACAAAGCAACTCAGTGCAAGACGGGATCTTGCTGTATTTTGTTTTTGTTTGTGTAGCTTATAATATTTAGTGCTTTGTATTTTTACTTGTATTTATATTTTATTGCTTGTTCCTTATATTGGTGCTCTGGCACTAGGTCTTCGTACAGTCATACTATAAATCGCGTAGACTAATAGTATACATAGATAGAGGGTTTAGAATGTTATAGAGAGAATAATTATAGCTACATTCGCTAACTAAGATTAGCAATGCTCACTTTAACACATTTTTATTCTTTTTTCTTTTTTTCCTTACAAATATCTGATAACTTGGTGATAGGCTCACGATGACATAATTAAGGTCTACTGCGTGCCTTTAAACTATACGAAATAGTAGATGCCTAATACTCGAAATATCTTTGATTTAATGTCATATATCAGAAACATTGGCTCGCATAACACGTTTGCTTTCAACTGACATATCAGTTCCTGGGGGCTGGTTACATCCTGTGGCTGCTGATCGCATAACGGGGCATGGTGGTGCGTCGTGTGTATTGATCGAACAATATATCATGGCATCTAGAGTAGACTTTCAAACTAAAAAAACACAGACACTTAGATAGCTTAAGAAAAAAAAAAAAAAAAAAAAAACAAAACAATAATTTACTAGAGGATATTTGGGCTATAATTCAAAGTAGGGGGCAAAGTGTATGGCGTATGAGGAACCTCTACAGCCCTCAAAAGCTATGGGCAAATTATCCAAACGAAGTATTCGATTCTTAGAAAAAACGCTTATACAGTTTAGGCTTATCACGCATGTAGTAGATAGAATCATTTGTGTGGGTGGATTTAAACATTGGATCTTCTCACTCCTAGAACTTCCCGGCTTCTGATTGCGCTTACTACTGCTGAGCTTAAAGTTATTAACCTGAAGCAAATGAATAAAATGCTCACTAGATGTTAAGTAGAGACAGTCTAACACGTGATAGATGTATTATCATGAACTAATATAGATGAGTGATTTAGAGTCAAGCGCTAATGCGATGTAGATGACGCTAAGTCGATGCACTCACCTCACTTATTGCGTCATAAAAAATTGAGGGCATCTCATTCTTAAATATAAAACTTTCCGAGGGGTATAAAGCAACGCTAAGATCCATAACTCGTTCGACGACGATGGCTAAACATAGTAACTGGGAAAGAGTATCTTGATATGGTATATGCAATGTATCAATAAAATGTTGTAATTAAGAAAATTTTGTTGTTTATATAACATAAGACCATATGCCTATGAAAACTATTGAGGATTAACTTTAGAGCCTGTCAAAGGGTCTCCTTGGTTAAGGTCATGACAACTATTTAAAGGCATCTTATGGAAACGGTCATCTAGAGACAAGCCTTACAAAAATTGGGTCTCCTAAGGCGAACTGATGTTTCTAAAGAGTATTATCGGGCTACTGAGAGAGTTTTATTACACCACGAATGCCATCAGGCAAGTTTAAAAAGGGCATATTTTTTATATGAATGAATAACTCAAGTCGAATCAAAGTCAAGCAGTAGTTTGGACCTTTGTAGCAATGCTCGTATTGCCAATAAATCCGTAGAATTCACACTATCCCCAAAAACGGCACTTGAGCGATCGCTGACAAAATTAATATTAGTCTACATACGTCCTTTAAAATCAAATGGAGAGCAGCTGAGGACTTTTATTATTTTAAACCTTATTAGAATGGTATAACAAATAATCACGGTGTGTTATAAATCAATGTGGTGAACTTTGCTTTTATAAAGAGTTTAAGTATCGGGGGAAAAAATGAAAAGTGGGGGGGTGACTGAGGGGGGTGATGAAAGCGTACCGATCATTAATCTACGCACGGGTACTACAGGAATATCAGGTTTATATTTCTTTAAGCTATGCTTAGCCCTTCTGTGTAAGTATATCGTTAGCCGAAATAATAATAACTGTCTTGCACTGAGTCTTCCACAACCATTGGAAGGAGTGCTCTTATTAATCCAGATTCCTAAAGTAGTAGCCCAGCTGAATTCAAGACCTTACTGGCCCATGAAGTATTTTGGATTTCTGTCAAAAATATTTGAAAATACTGATCAAGCAGATCACAGATTACTGCGCTGCTTAAGTCAGTCTGATTCCGCCAAAGCTAATCAGGCTTTGAGGGCATCACGCATAGCACTATAACACCCAAAAAAAAAAAAACCCACAAAAAAACCCCCTCCAAAAAAACCCCCGGCGAGCACAGCCTTGGCCGCCTCTAACCGATGATATTCTCAGGGCTTCAGTTATAGAGAGGTATTGTGAAGCGGGGGGGTGGGATATTATTGGTAGCTTATTCAAGAAGCCTTGGCGCAATTGTCTATAAGCTCTTATTGCTAGCTTTCATTACTATCGGGCTTCTCTAAATAAAAAAAATGCATTATCGCTATGCATAGATTTCCTAAGTAACCGAACACAAGTAGTTTCTATGAACTCAAACTATCAATCCAGCGACGAATAAGCTAAGGGGTCCATCAAGGGCCATATTGAGCTCTCAGCTTTTCATGCTATACGTCGATCTCATGAAACATATAGACGGGGGCATTTTATAACAGTGCACTGATTACAGCAGATGACTCTCAACTCTACCTAGATGCTTATGAGCGCCTGCACGCACTGTGTTCAGGATGCAGAACTGAGCAATAAATGCTGACTCTAGACTACATAAAGCTGAGGGCTCATGTCGAAGAGATCACGCACTACCTAATTGAACCTGCGGCGAAAGACTTTTATAATGCCTTTTGGTCACGAGTAGGTGGCTTTGGTAGGTTATAAAGCAAATCTCATCCCAATGTATGCTCTAACATAGGATATTCTGGCCAACCACGAACTCGCTAAAAATCTGGACTGTCAATATCGGTACACTTAGAACTGAGAAAAAAATTTACCCATATCGATACTACTAAATTATTCAGCCTACTATTCTCAAAGCTAAAACATCTTTACTAATTCTCAAATTTTTAACCCAAGAGAGCTAATTAATGTTGGTGCGAGAGCACTTATTTTTATCAAATTCAATACGCGGGATGACCATCGCCCCAACCGCATTAGTATATGGGCCTTGTTTAAGACAGTATCCAAATGTATAACGTCATAGGCAGAGAGCAAGAAAAAGTGCAATGCATGTCGTTTGGCACTAGCAAATGAGAAAGTATGATCATATGCTCAATAATACTCAGGAAGTCTGGGGGGGGGGGGGGGGTGTGCTTTACGTGCATAGTCTTAGAGCTCCTTCACTACCTGTCTGACGCATAAAATTGCAGCATCTATGCAGGTGCTTCCAAAATATCTAAAGACAACTTCCGATCAGGTAAAATGACCACTCGGCAGCTGGTCCTACCTTACGAAACATTGAGCATTGTCGATTTCACTACACACTCCACATGCTATCTATTGAGAGTCGTTCACCTTGTGCCGTTCATTAGCTTATGAACAATGTAAGATTGCAAGTGCGCTCACTATAAACAATCTAGTTCATTGAGGACTATAACTCAAAATATGTTGGATAAAATGTTAAGCATTTCAACTTAGATGCTTAACGCAAAGCAGCTCTTGTTATAGTCCCCCGGTAAGAGGGAATGCGATAGTGAGAAGGCTTAGATGATAATGTTTGTATGTATGGAGTATCACCAAGTGTTCTCGTAATATGCATATTTGAACTCTCTAGCTAACTCAACTGAAACTATTTCAGTGCGTAGTATAATCATAAGTATTAAATCTTACATGTACTTATTTGTATTGATACTATGATTATATAACTATATAATAGATTTGAATTAGGCCTATGAGTTAGTGGAGATACAACATTTCGAATGACTGTAAAGAAAAGTAGGCATTGTGTTTAGAATTTTTAGATATGCAGCTCATTATAGCTTATTTAGAGAACTGGCCTAATATTTTGAACAAGGTAGTTGTGATGACTTTTAAGAGACATTGTTTAGATTGTTTGAGATTAGTTCGTATTAGTATTTAAGTAATTTTGGAGAACTAATTTTATCAAAGAATGGTTGAAATTGTAAGAGAGCCTCAGGCTTATACATTCGCCGCTTTTGCAACCTTGAGAAATAAGGACTAATAATAATAATTAATATTATTATTTATTATTATTTATTATTATACTTTAAATTATTATACTATTATTAATCTCTAAAATGCGGCTACTATTGTCTTATTATTATCTTTAATGATACATTACCCTTTCTCAGCAGATCATTCCTGTTATTAGCTTGATGTTATTGACTTTATAATGTAATTAATCCTTATTTTATTATTTTCAAAGAATTGTTTTGACAATATATGTAACATTTGCTCATTATCTTAGTATTAGCCACCTTTGATTTTATTACTATAAAGGACCATAACCTAAAAACTGTGTTGTTGTTGTTGTTGTATATATGTATGCATTTGCCTAATAAAATTGAAATTGAAATAAGTATGTAAAGTGAACCAAATTCTCAGATCAAAAAGTGCACAAATTAATATTTGTAGCTATTATAATTAGTAACATTATTATTATTAATATTCTTAGTTATTTTATTATTATTATTTATTATATATTATTATTATTAATTACTTATTATTATTATTAGTTATTATTACTTATTATTATTATTATTTATCGTATGTATTATTATTAATATTATTAGTTATTATTTTATGTGATTATATTATTATTATTATTGATTATTATTATATTATTATTGATATATTATTATATTACTATTTTCTTTTAAAAAATTGCAGGCATATGAAGGCATTACAATTATAATGGGCTATTTAAGAGCTTTGCACCGAGAGTTATGAACCACACCGTCTAAGTTGAAACGCCCTAATTAGCATAAAGCAATTAAATATACAGTGACTTTAAAAATACAATGACATACAGAAATACTAAACTAATGTCTTCATACTAAAACTTTGCGTAGGCATATGGGCGGTTGGCTAATGAATGCTAATGAACTAATGTGGTAATTGCATATAGTTGCTCACTCTTAATGGCGAGACTTTATTGCGTGGATTTGTGGCGATGTGCTGTGTTGCTAGGCTAGGTGGGCCATCTACTTCCCGCTACATGAAACCTTATGTGGTATGGCATTAGTTGTCGGTCGGGAGGGCGAGACCTATTGCGTGGTTGGTGTGCGGTGTGCTGTGTTGCTTACTGTGACATCTATGTTCCGCTAGCTAAACCTTATGTGTATGCGGCTATCATAGTTATCACCGAGCGAGCTATTGGCGTGGTTTGTAGCGGGTGTGCTGTGTTGTAATTAGTGCACTATGTCACGGCTACTGAAGCGCTTATGTGTTAGTACATATAGTTGTCACCGAGGGCGAGGACTATTGCTGTTTGTGCGCGTGTGATGTGTTGATAGCTAGTGCCACAAAAAAAAGAGGCATAATATGTCTCAGCGGCTTAGGCAATCTTATGTGGTTTGGCATAGTAGATGTCCCTAAAGGGGCGAGACGACTGGCGGTGGTTGTGGCAATGTGCTGTGTTGGCTAGGCTTAGTGCACTGGCACATTGTCCGTCTGACTATCTTATGTGGTTATGCATATAGTTGTTCACCGAGGGCGAGACTTATTGGGCGTGTTTTTTTGCTAATGTGGCTGTGTTCGCTACTAGTTGGCTCACTATGTCGGGCCGGCTACTGAATCTTAGTGGGTTGCATTATAGTTAATTCACACGAGCGAGAGCTATTGCGTGTGTTGTGGCGGGTGTGCTGTGTTGCTAAAAACCAGTGCACTATGTCCGGCTTACTGACCTTATGTGGTATGGGCATATTAGTTGTGCACCGAGGGTCGAACTATTGCGTGGTTTGTGGCGGTGTTGCTGTGTTGCTACTATTGCCACTATTCCTCAGGCTACTGACACGCTTATGTGGTTATGGCATATATCATAGTCACTCAATGGCGAGACTATTGCGTGGTTTGTGGGGGGGCGGGGGGGGGGGGGGCTGTGTTGCTACTAGATAGTGGGCGCACTATGTCGCGCGGCTACTGAATCTTATGTGGTATGGCTGATCTAGATGTCAACCAAGTCGAGTACTATTGGGCGTGTTTGTGCGGTGAGGCCTGTTTGGCACTAGTGCGGCACTATGTCCGGCTACTGAACCTTATGTGGTTATTGGCGCATTATAGTTGTGCGGGCCGAGGTCGAGTACTATTGGCGTGTTTGTGTGGGTGTGCGTGTTGCTTGATAGTGGCGACTATGTTCGGCGGCTACTAAACATCTTATGTGGGAATGGCATATAGTTATTGCATTCTAGGCGATACTATTGCAGTGGTTTGTGCGTGTGTCTGTGTTTGCTCTAGTGCGCACTTATGTCCCTGGCTACTAGGATGTCTTGATTGGGTATTGGCATATAGTTATCATCTAAGGTAGAACGAAGGGGGGCGGGGGGGGTGTGGTGGCGGTGTGCTGTGTTGATACTAGTGCCAGCTATGTCCCGGGCTACTGATCCTATGATGGTATGTGCATATCGTTGTCTACCGAGGCCGAGACATTGCGTGGGTTTATGGTGTCGGTGTGCGTGTTTGCAAGGAGTGCCACTATGTCCCGCTTTACTGACACTTATGTGTTTATAATCATATAGGTTTTCTCCTGAGGCGAGACTATTGGGCGTTGTTGGTGGAGGTGTGCTGGTTGGCTACTAAGATGCCCAGTTTGTCTTGTTTTTTTTTCTATGTCGCGGGGGGCTACTGAACCTTATGTGGTATGGCTAATAGTTGTTACCTAACGAGACTTATTTGCGTGGTTTGTGGAGGTGTGCTGTGTCTTCTTACTAGTGCCGACTTATGTCCGCGGCTACTGAACCTTAATGTGGTTGGCATGATAGTTTGTTACTCCGAGGCGAGTACTATTGGCGTGTTTGTGGAGTGTGTGGGTCTGTGTTGCTACTAGTGCGCACTATGTCGCCGGCTTACGGTGAAGGCCTATGTGGTGATGTACTGCTATATAGTTGTTATCCGAGTCGCTGACTGATTGCGTGGTTTGGATGGCAGGTGTGCTGTGTGCTTTACTAGTGCCATCTCTGTCCCGGCTGACTGAACCTTATGTGGTAGGGCATATAGTTTTAGCTCGAGGGCGAGGTACTATTGTCGTGGTTTGTGAGTGTGTGGGCTGTGTTGCTAACTAGTGGCCACTATGTCACCGGCTATGAGAGCGCTTATGTGAGTATGGGCTATATAGTTGTTATCCCGAGCGAGAATCTATTGCATGGTTTGTTGGCGGTGTGCTGTGTTGTCTAGCTAGTGGCGCCACTATGTCCCCGCTACTGAACCTTATGTGGTATGGCATATAGTTATTCACGCGAGGGGCAAGACTAGTGCGTTGTTTTGTGGCGGTGTGCTGTGTTGCTACTAGTGCCCACGTCTCCCTATGAATTGATGTGGTTGGCAATATTGTGGGGTTGGGGGTTTGGGGCGTGACTTGTCCCCTATGACTTGTGGTAGGGAAATTATTTTGGTACAAGATATTGGGGTTTTGGCGGTGTGCGGTGTTGCTTGTTCCCACTAGTCCCTATGCCGGGTTGAATTAGTGGTAGGCATAGTTTTTGGGGCCCGACTTGGGGGTTTGTGGCTTGTGCCTTGTCCCTACTGAACTATTTTTGGATATATTTTAGGGAAGCATTGTTTTGGGCGGTTGCGTGTGTTGTGCTTGCCCCCGGTTTCTAACCAGGGGTAGGGA
Organism: Sweltsa coloradensis; assembly: GCA_024449915.1. Taxonomy (NCBI): domain Eukaryota; kingdom Metazoa; phylum Arthropoda; class Insecta; order Plecoptera; family Chloroperlidae; genus Sweltsa; species Sweltsa coloradensis. The sequence goes on along the minus strand of JAMZAV010007343.1, from coordinate 1,195 downwards.
AATATGAACCGAGGCAAGCATTGGTTGTGGGCGAGTTTTGCGGGGTTTTTGTGGCCCTTTTTCCGGTTTGCCTTATGGGGGCCATAGTGCACGGCAGAACCGTGTTTGTGTGGTTTGGCAATAGTGCCCCCGAGGCAAAACCTTTGTGGTGGTTGTTGTCGGAGGCGGATTTGCGTGGTTTGTGTTGCCGTGCTACTGGGCAGTGTTGGCACTTATTAGGGTGCATATTTGCGGGTTTGGGGTTTGGGGCGGTTGTTTGGGCTATTAGGCTATGATTTGTATGGCTATGTTAGGGAGATATTGCGGGTTTTTGGGTGGGTTGTTGTGTTGTACTATGCCCTGTCCCGGCCTACTGAACCTTATGTGGTATGGCATATAGTTGTCCCAGGCGAGACTATTGCGTGGTTTGTGGCGGTGTGCTGTGTTGCTTTCCCCCTTGTTCAGTTCCCACTTTGGGTTGGGCATATGTTGGTAGAGGCAAAAGCGTGTTTGGTGGGTTGTGCCGTGTTGCTTGTCCCACTAGTCCCGCTACTGCACCGGCTATGGCTTAAAGTGTCCCAGGCGAGACTTTCTGTTTGTGGCGGTGTGCTGTGTTGCTACTAGTCCCAAACTATGTCCCGTCTACTGAACCTTTTGTGGTATGGCATATATTTTGCACCAAAGAGGCGAGACTTTTGCATGGTTTGTGGCGGTGTGCTGTGTTGTAACTAGTGCTACTCATGTCCTGTGTACTGAACCTTATGTGGTATGGCATATAGTTGTCACCGAGGCGAGACTATTGCGGGGTTTGTGGGGGTGGGGCTGTGTGCTGTGTGCAATAGTGCCCCTAGTCACGGCTTTTGAACCTTTGGGGTATGGCATATACCCACAAACACAGTGTGCAGGGCCGGGTTGGGCACGCACTGTCGTGCTGGCGGAGTCCCGGGGTAACGGGCAGTAACATTTGTCCGCGGGGCCGTACGGGGCGGGGTACTGCTGCCAATATCACAATTCTCACGGTCATGTGTAAACGTGCAAACCCCGGGCGCGTATGGGGGGGCACTGCTGTCAACCGACAGAGGGGGAAAGGGGCAGTATAAAACGTTCCGCAGGGCGCTACGGCGAGGCATGCTGTAAAAGTACGAGGGGGTCCCGGGGCATGTATCAACGTGCCCTGCAGGGGCGTACGGGAGGCACGCTGTAAACCGTACAGACG
>JAMZAV010007342.1:0-27745 GCA_024449915.1 Sweltsa coloradensis | reverse complement strand
CAGGCTAATTACAGGGTAAATTCATACGGATCACATCCGCCATGATGAATTTCTATGTTCATGCATAGTATTGCAACTAGAAGAAATTACCTCATCCTGCACGGTAATGTTTTACTTCAAATGAGTGAACACTGTTGAATATTGGATTCCGAGGGTCTGTTTTAAAAGTATAACTTAATCTTTATTTTTTCAGCAATGCACTTTTCCCTCACACTGGCGAGTGAATATGTCTTGTGAATGTGTGCACCTTGTCACAGCCGTGCTCAATCAATCGCCTTCATGAAATATTGATGGCATAACTGACTTGAAAAGTGTGGGTATTGAAAGAAAGTCTAATTCTGTCTTAAAGGGGCTTTTAAACCCCCTCAAAATATTTACCACAAATATAAATAGCGTAAAACTACACTGAAATCACCGTTTAAAAAATTATATCTTGTAACTGTGATTTTACACGAATTTTTCAATTTTTTTGGTCATAAAATAGGGGGGAAATTGTAAAGGGAAAAATTTCTTAAATCGGCTTTACTTGTTCTTTTTGTTCCACATAGCTTCTAGAGCATCATACTAATCTAAAATGTTCCTTTATTACTTTCGTGCCTTGAAACTGTGCACATATATACGCTCAAACACGCAAAATTATGCATTCCAAAATCACCCCCCTTTTTGGTAATCAGCATATTTGATCGAATCATTTGCCCAAATTACAAACAAAATATAGAGGATTTACAGAAAAGGCTGTTGAGTACATCAATAATGGACAGTATTTTTTCGGATCAAAATCCTCCAAGGTCACAGGGCAAAAAGATCGTCCCCATGTTATTTATTATGGGAGATTTTTGCCGATGGGACCTAGCTAGAAAAATACTAAGTTCCACAATTTTTTCAAGGTCACGGTGGACCCAATAATTTTTCTGTTGATTTGTAAATTCATAACTAGTTAGCCTGAATGAAATATATTTTTTGAGTTTAGTGGGTGAATACCACTTTAACAAACTAACTGATGTGATTAAAACCGAAAGTTTAATTTAGTGAATATTATTTAATTAAATATAAGTATGAAACACAGGTCGCTCATGACAAGATCAAAAACTATTTCTCAATTTCATTAAAACTATTGTTTACATTAATAAAATTAGTTGAAAAGAGCTCCCATACGGTAAATTTTTAAGGGTGCAAATTTTCGCAAATAGCATGTGATTTTGATGCCTCCGAGATTTTGCAATCCTTACTTTTTCCCTTAGGCTTGTACTAACATTATGTACCGCGATAATCGTAAAACATAGAAGAACGTTATACAGAACAAAAATTAAATAATTTCAAAATAAGTTTAGTCAAAATGTAAACCACATTGACGGTGGGAAGATCCCCCGTGCATTTTATCTAAGTCTATACAATGTAAGTTTTATTCGATCAAAAAATACAAAATTAAATTTTTCATGACATGTGGTCATAATTAAAAATTCTGTCCGAAACTTCTGTTTAAATAACATCTCTCAAAGTATAGCTATATTAGATACCACACGAATTGTTGGACTTGATATTATCCAAGTCTAGTAAAGAAGCACAATATTATTTTATCATGCCCGAATGTTTTATTAATATTCAGATTCTTGTTAAACTTTTATCGTAGCGTTATTAGGATTCTCCCTTGTTAAAATGTGAATGCAATACAACCATCACGAAATCCACTTCGATCTTAAAGTCTTGATTTTCGCTGATAGGATCGTCTTAATGGGAATAATAAAGTCTTGAAACGGAATTGAATTTGTTTCGTTTCATGTTTTCAAACATTGAACTAAGACAAGGGCGCTTTCATTCGTAAGTGTGTACAAAGGCCCACTCAACTCTACGAACGCACTCTGTTTCGGTTCTGGGTGTGATTCGCTCGCAACAGCTTTCAGTTTGAAACGACTAGGCGAATTTTAAAAGATTTTTTCAGCATCATTAAAACTTGACATAAGTGAATCATTTCCGTTTCCCTATACAACACTGCCAAAATGTTCGCTGGCGAAATGAGGTGGTAATTTCATCGGGGGTGAAAGGGGTAACTCGACAGCTTTCTCGTATGGCTGTAAATGTTTATTTACCACTTAATCCTGTATATACGATCGTGTTTCACTGCTCTTTTTAGGGTGAACGTTATTTATGGAAGATTTTTTTTAAAAATTGTATTACCTAGTGTTCCGTAATTGGATGAGCGAAGCGAAGACTTCAATTTCACCGACCCCCAAAAAATTTAGCTCGGGTGTTTTTTTTTTTTTTTTTGTTTTTTTTTCGTTTTTCTGTCTGTTTGTTCGCTCTCAAACCGGGCAAACGGCATATACGATCTTGATGAAAATTTGCCACGACCTTCTTTTTCTCTGAACTTAGACTTGCCACGTTTTTGGGTACAATCGAAGAAATTTTTCTCATAAATATCGTACTTTTACGATTTTTTTCGATTTTAGTGCGATATTTTCGTGCCATTTGGGCCAATTCTGATCAAACGGGTGGGCTACAACGTTCAATTTCCCCATGGACATTAAGGTTATGGTGATGTATTGTTTTCTGAAAGAAAAAGATGAAAAAGTTAGCCAGAATCGAGAGAAATAAAAGCTTTTAATATACGTTTTTTTTGACTTTTTGTGTGATATTTTCGTGCCATTTGGGCCAATTTCCCTGACCAAAACGGGGGGGGCTACAACGTTCGTATTATACATGGACTTTAAGGTTTTTGGTGATGTAGTCCCTTTTGAAAGAAAATGTTGAAAAAGTTAGCCAGAATCCATAGAAATATAGTTTTTAAAATGTAACATTTTTACGTTAAATAATAACAAATTAACAAGAAACAATAGAAACTTGACAACAATACCTACAATGCGTCGGCAGAAAAAAAAAAAGCATTTGCAAAAGTAAAATATCCCACGCAAACTAAAAACTTTAAAAAAGCTCATCCATCAACGCGGGGGGGACTTTAGCTTTTTTCCTAGTATTAAAGGAATATTATACTATGCATTATTTCATGGTTTGCTAGGACCTACGAATAATTCGTTGAACATGAATTTCACATGAAAGGGAGTGTTTCAGGGATCGAATCTCCCTATAATATGCTTCACTTTTCTCCCCTTTTGTCCGTGTATCTGGGAGTGTGTCAACATCTTACTTAAAACCGAACATGTAATTCGATTGACATGGGTTTTCTTTGTTGGTATTGCTCATACACAAGGAGGATGCAGAATGGGTTTTAGCGACCCTGGGGATGAGGGAGCACTAGCCCCACCGAAATTTGAAATTTATAAATGCACGGCATCACCACCAGGATAACTGTAAGCTGAAAAAACATTGTTTAACAACGGTAAGCATCTCTCCCTGTACTTTGGGTAAACTGTAAAAACCTGATTGATATCGGCGTTCGGGAAGGTATAATATCACAACGAGGCTACAGTGGAGCAAGCAAGTCTACAAGCTGGGCAGGTTAGTGGGAAAAAACCGCAAGAGTAATTGGTCCTAGAACATGTAATTGTAAATGTAATATAAGATTCACAGATAATATTATGCTACTCCTTAGTTATCCAAAAACCAATCTTGTAGTTTTCCTACTATACCTATACACATTAATATAATGTACTGTAATAAATGTAATTTTTAGTTCAGGTACAAAGATGAATAGACGTTTAGTCAAATTAGATCTTTATCTTGCAATATTAGTAAAATTCCGTGATTTCGATTTTAACAATCTCGTATGCTTACATAAATGATCTAAAAATGAATTACCGACAGATTACGACTGTCGGATAACACAGAGTAGTCCGAGAAAAAAAAGTCATTTTCCCGATTTCTTTAAAAAAAATTTTTAAAAACAACAAAACAGCAATTTCATTGTTGCCTTCATCTACAAAATTATGGTAGTAACGATTTAAACTATAGCTTTAAAAATTGGCGTTAATTAGACATATTTTTCTTGATTTGATTGAAAAATTGCTTGACGTCTCATATTTATGCAACTTGGCTAATCGAGACGAAGGGAGGGACGTAAGGGGTGACGCGGGGGGACAAGGGGGTGGACAGGCCTGTGCTGGTCAGAACCAGCCAAAGCATATGGGGAGGGCAGGGGTTCCCCCACGTCGTGGTCGTCTCCGTCATGTGTCATCATCCGTCCGTTTTGTCTTGTCGTCGCCGTCGGGGAGGTAGTCAAAGGGGAAAGGGGGTTCCCAGAGTTCGTTATTTTCGGGGAGTAAAAACCCCCCTTTTCACGACCCAAAACCCGCGAGAAGGTGTCGAGTTGGAATTCAAAGGGGCCCTCATAAACACCAAATCATACAAGGGGGAAAAGTTATTTCTCAACGTAGGGAATAATAAAAATGTTAATGACAGACTTTGAAACTGCGGGTTTTTGAAAAAAAAAAATTTTAATGGATTGTAGAAGAATTGTTGTCGGTATGACGTTTTTTTTAACGTTTTTGGTTACTCGATGGTATAGAAAAATATTATCCACTTTTCCCTGAAGATGTGTATGAATCCGGTATTTTATCCTTCATCCTTTTTTGGCTAAAATATTTTTTGTAGACCCCCCTTTGGATACTTTATAGAAAAGTAAACCCACTGTTTCAATGTCGTTAATTATATTTAAAACTCGCTTATAAAAACACACTTTATAATGACTTTACAAGAATTTTGATTTTAAATTTCTGGCACTAACGAGTTAAAGTAAACACTTTTTTGGCTATTATCCCAATGGATAAATTTTTTTTTACACTTTAGTCATTTTCGGAACTATGGCCCAGGTGGCGACAAAGTGCTTAGAAAGCGATGAACTTTTTGAATAGATTGAGTGACTGGGGCGACTCTTTCCCATGTGAAAAAAACCTGGGGGGGCTGATTCATTTAGTGATAAGGGTTTACTGTAGAAAATTGAGCTGTAAGAGGGGAGCTCTTTTTTGTACAACAAAATCTCGGTCGGTAATGGTTTTTCCAGGTAAACGTTTAGTAAAAACCTATGTCACACATAAAACATTCGTTTCGCCAGTGAAAGTCGAACAAAATCAGTCAATATTTAATATGTCTGGCGTTTTTAATGTTAGTAAAATATAACCATATTTTAACCCATTAGTACACCAGTTTCTCAGGCATTTTTTTTCACGTGGCCAAACTATCTTAGGGGCCATTTTTCTTGTCCCTTCTTTTTACACGACATTTTTGTATCGTGACCGCACCTTTGCCCCTGATCATGATGATGTTTACCTAAATGACCACACGATAGGGCGTCACACAATTTTATGCCCTACGATTTTTGAGTTACACACATTTTTTAATTGCAGCCTTGTTTTTGTATGAGAATTTTGACTTGCCCGATACTTTCGGGTTTGTTCCCTTTCCCGACACTTCGAAGTACAGCTGCCAGCATGAACTTTTGTCCACATTCACAGGTATTTCCCATTACATTTAAGTGTTTAATTACGCCGTCCTGGCAACGAAGCACAAAATAAAATTTTTGTAGAAATTTGTGCAAAAGCCTTTTTGATTTGGTGTCCACACGGTTAAACGTCCCCAAAAACTATTGTCCTTTTTTTATAATAACAATCTCCTGCGACTAATATTCGTCGAAGTGTCTACGCGACGGGTTTGGGTTTGGTCGCTTTCAATTAACTCCCCTTGTTGGTCCCTTTGAAGTGAACGAATTTATCATTTAGTACTGCAAAAATATTATTGGGTGACAGAAAGATAAAACTGGGTTTCGGGATTGGGGGAGGAGTATCCGAGCAGGTTTTGGGGACCCCACCGCAGTGTTGGGCTCGAGTCGGGGTTTAAGGGGTTGTCGGGAGGCCCCCAAATGTCGAGACCGGAAATCCTGACTGAGGTTTTTTCAAGGTTTTCCTCAGTCGTTAAATCGAATGAAAGGGGGGGAAGGAGTTCTTTTAAACAGTCCTCGGACATCCCTTCACAATATTCCACCCGCAAAATTTAGCCCCAGGGGGCGAATCCCCTGGGAGGCCCCCCTTTTTTTTTTAATGGAGGACCAAATCCCCAACAATTCCCTGTGCCCCGTAAAAAACCCAACTGTGGAAATTGTATGCTTGCTTTAAAAGGTAATAAAAAAGCTCGATTATATAAAATTAAATAAGTCAAACCACCGGTTTTAGTATGATTTGCTTTGCTCATGGTAATGAGAGCAAATTGCTGCCAAAAAATAAAAATGCATTTCGACAGATGCAAATTTTTTCGCATCATATGAAATTGTTCTGTTAAAACTCGTCACGATTCTGCATACGAACAACTCTTTTTTAACATACCCCCAAGTAGTAAATGGACGAGACGAGCTTATGAGGAGACATGATGCGATGGTTAAATCGATGAGGAGTGTTGACTTTTACAGCAAAGCAGTAATTGTCAATTTTTTACTTGGAAATCTGCATTGGTGCAGCATGAAAGTAGAATCGACCAGAGATTTTACAAGTAGTAATACCTTCCCAATATCGATGGTTAGTCATGAATTTGCTCCGTGAGAGTTTAAGGGGGAAAGCAATTTATATTGTAGAGTGCATCCGTGTGTGTTGTCAAATAAGTCATATTATTTTAAAAACAGTTCAATTCAGTTTTAGTATGGTAAATGGTGTGTGATTTCAAAAACAGACACCAAAGAGGAAACCCCTCCCTATTTTATTAATGAAACATCGTTTGAATTAAAATAAAGTTAAATATGTAATATAACATGAATAATCAGAGATAAAAGAAGAATACAAAATTTGGTTAAGGGGGCCCTTCACGCTTGCGTTTACTGCGTAACTTTGAATTTTGGTTTGGGTTTCAACTCGGGGGGCAACGACAACGCACAAAACCCAACGCAGTACAAGCAAGGTCGTGAAGCCGCCTTTTTTCAATAAATTTTTTTCGGTGCCAGAGACGTAATTTTAATTAGTTCCCCCTGAGTTAAAAATTTCCCCTAATCACAGATTTCAGCCTTTAGAAACACGGAAAAACCCCGTTTTTAGAAAGTTCAAAAATTATTTGAGAAATTATTTTTTGCTAGATATTGTGAAAGTTTAAAAAAAAAATTTTGTGAATTACAAAAGGTTTATCGCTTTATTGTTGAAATGAGGCAAATTCCCACAATCTCTAAATGTTTTGCCCTTTATTTATTTCTACGAAAAAATTGTTTTTTTAAAATGCACTTGCTATAAAACATTTTAGGCACTTATCATATACTTACAGAATTTCCATTTCATTTGTGTTTTGAAATTTATATATCGTTAAAACCCCTTAAAACACCCATTTTACGGAGTTCTTAAATAAATACTCTCTAAGGTAGACGAAACAAACTATCTTGGGACATTAAAAAAGACTAAGTACCAAGCAAAACCCTGTGACGCCTTTTACCCACATGCCAATAGCATACCTCAAGGAGTTTTTTTCGAAATTCTTACTTTATGCAAACACTTGGAAATTAAAAGTTAATTTTCGAAACAAAATGAATGCTTATTTTTCTTAGAGGCGAAATTTCAAGTTTAAAACGACGACATTAAAATTCTTACACGTTATACCAACATAGAAAAAGTATTAATATAATTACCCCCGCGGGGAAAAAAACAATAAACCCCTTTAAAAGTATCAAAGTGGAAAATTTAAAAAAAGGGCAGTTGTGGTCTTCCTTTTTGTTTTTGGGAGTTCGGGTACCCGGTGTGTATTGAATGTGGCGACGTGTCAGGATCCCCCCAGGTGGAAGTGGCGCGCGGCGTCTTTCTCGCCCCCCCGGGTGACTACGACTGTTTTTGTGACTTTTGTTGTGACTGTAAAAACCGGGGGTGTTTTGAATGTGGCGACGTGTCTGGGGACCCGCAGGTGGAAGGGGCGCGCGGCGTTTATCTCTGTCCCCCGGTGATAGACTGTTCTTGTGACTTTTGGGGTTGTGATGTGAGACCCGGTGTGTATTGAATTTGGGACGTGCTGGGATCCCCAGGTGGAAGGGCGGGGCGTGCGTCTTTCTTGTCCCGGTGACTACAAATGTTTTTGTGACTGTTTTTGTCACTGGGGAGCCCCGGGTGTATTGAATGTGGCGCCCTGTCGGGTCCCCCAGGTGGAAGTGGCGCGCGTGGTCTTATCTCTTCCCCCCGGTGACTACGACTGTTCTTGTGCTGTTGTTGGAATGTGGGGCCCCCGGGTTTTGGGGTTATTGAATGTGGCGACGGTTGGATCCGCCAGGTGGGGGCCGCGGGTTACTTTTTTGGGGGTAGCCGGAAATGTTGTTGGGGTGTGGAGGTGGTTTTGTGGGACGGCGGCCCCCAGGTGGAAAGTGGCGCGCGTGCGTTTATCTCTTCCCCCCCGGTGACTACGACTTTTTTGACTGTTGTTGTGAGTGGACCCGGTGTGTTTTAATTGGCGACGTTCTGGGACCGCCGGGAATGGCGCGGTGCGTCCTTATCTCTGTCCCCGGGACTGGGGATTTTTCTTGTGACTGTTTTTGGACTGGGGGGCCCCGGTGGTATTGAATGTGGGAGTGTGGGGGACCCGCCAGGTGGAAGTGGCGCGTGCGTTTTCTCTCCCCCCCCGTGACTACGATTTTTTGTGATGTTGTTGTGACTGTGAGACCCGGGGGGGATTGAATGTGGCACGTTGTTGGGATCCCCCAGGTGGAAGTGGGCGGTGCGTTTTATCTTTTCCCCCCGGGGGACTAGGGGACTGTTCTTGGACGTTGTTGGACTGTGAAAACCCGGTGTGTATTAAATGTGGGGGTCGGGATCCCCCAGGGGAAGTGGGCGCTGCGTTTTATCTCTGTCCCCCGGTGATACGACTGTTTTGTGATGTTGTTGTGCGTGGGACCCGGTGTGTATTGAATGTGGCGACGTGTCGGGGTCCGCCGGTGGAAGTGGCGCGCGTGCGTTTATCTTTTCCCCCGGGGGATTTACGCTTTTTCTTGGACTGTTGTTGTGACTGTGGACCCGGGGTAGAAGGGGCGAGGGTTTTGGGGATCCCCCGGGTGGAAGTGGCGCGCGGGTCTTATCTCTGTCCCCGGGATACGACGTTTTGTGCGGTTTTTGTGATGGAGACCCGGTGTGTATTGAATGGGGCGCGTGTTGGGGACCGGGCCAGGGGAAGTGGGCGCGTGCGTTTATTCTGTCCCCCGGTGATATACGACTTTTTTTGTGCTGTTGTTGTGACGTGAGCCCGGTTTGTTTTAAAGTGGCGACGTGTCTGGGTCCGCCAAGGGAAGTGGCGCGCGTGCGTCTTATCTTGTCCCCGGGACTAGGGACTGTTCTTGTGATGTTTTTGTGATGTGAGACCGGTGTTTAAATTTGGGGCGACGTGCGGGGACCGCCGGGGGGAAGTGGCGCGGTGGTTTTATCTTGCCCCCGGTGACACGGTTCTTGTGATGTGTTGGACGGAGACCCGGTGTGTATGAATTGGCGAGTTTTGGGGATCCGCCAGGTGGGGAAGGGCGCGCGTGCGTCTTATTCTGTCCCCCGGGACAGGGGACTGTTTTTTTGTATTTTTGTAGGACTGTGAGACATGGCAGTAGGGAGAGCACAGGGGGGGGGGAAGGCTCGCGTGAGCCACTAGATGGCTGAAGGGGAGAATAAAAAACTTGTTTAATTTTTCGTCAAAGATGATTACCTTAGCGCCGAAGTTGATTTTTTCATAAAAAACACGAAGTAACGTGTTTTGTTTGTAAAATTCCCTCAAAAAGCCCAGTTTTTATCAGAACCAACATCACCCGAGTAGATTGAACGGACGCATTTTTTTTACTTCACTTCAGGGGGAAAGGGCGGGGTTTTTTGGGAGTTATTTTAAAAGGATCTTACTCGGGATTTTTTATGGGTTTTTGAGACGAAAGGAAAGACGTTAACACACCAAGTAAACCCAAAGTATCCAGCGTTTAAAAAGTTTGGAAAAAGGGAAAAATTTTTATTTTTATCTTGAAGAATTTACATTTTTGGGGTTGCTTAGTGTTAAAAATTGCATTGAACATGTATTACAAGCAAGTTTAAAATTTTCCTCAAATAATAGTATATCATTAGATTTCCGTTATGTCGGGGCTATTCTGAATATCTTTAAACAATTTCGACCAAAAGGCAACGGGAACATACCTTGTTAATGTTTTTAAAACGACCAACATTTGGCAATTTACTTGTTACGCGCTCAATGGCAGGTAATTCAAAAATTGGGCATTGACAAAATAAGCCCCATTAAAGTTTTTTTAAAGAATCTTAGCCTCACCCTAAGGTTTTAAGTTTAATCACTTCTGTTACGTTTTTTCTTCGAAATTGTTTTACGAATATTGACATAGTTTTGAGTAATACTGCTTTCACCCCCGCCCAAAATTAAAATTTCCCGAGAAGTGGCTACCTCGGCCCAGGGGTTTTTTCTCACAGGGCCCCATTAAGGGCGATTCTATTTCCACCTATAAAAAACCCGAGGGGCTTCTGCTTTTTGGGGGAAATTTCATCAAATTAAATTTGGAACTAGTTTTTCTCGGGCGGGACGGTGTAACTCACCATCACGCTATTTGGACGCGCGTGCGGGCCCGACCTCAATGTTTTTTTTCCGTGTCGATAGCGATTTTTCTGATCCCCCCCCCCGGGTTTGTTTAGTTTGGGGAAGTAAAAAAAAAGCGATTTTTATATTGTCGACATATTTTGACGGCCGTGAATGAACAGAAAAGGGAGACGTCATGACTCATGGATGAGGGGGGGGGGGGGGGGGGGGGGGATGACGGATCGAGACGCCGGCTGAGCCCCCAGCTAGAGTGGTACAGCGCGGCACAATCGCCTGGAACAACGTGAACCCCTACGGGCCCACTTCATTTCATACCAAGGTGCTAAATGTTAATTAACCTTTAAAAAAATCATCTAGGGGGGAAGGATTATTGCGTACCCAAATACCAGACCCAAAATTGCTCGGATTTAAGTAAGCTTTAGAACTCTATCAAATTACTAGAAAACCCCAAAAAGCCATAAAAAAAGTTTAAAAGAGTAAAAGAATAAAAAAACTAATAAAAAATGACAAAAATAAATTTGTAGAAAAATGAGATTTTTTTTTTTTTTATAATTATTGTCTTTTTTTTTTACTTTTTTAAAAAGATGGAACATTAATATAATTGGGATTGAAAAGGGCCCGGGGGTTTTTGGTCCTGATTTTTTTTTCCTGAATAGTAATTATTAAGTTAAGGGACATGATCATTTGTTTTAAAAATTTTGCTTCAAAACAAGATCAATAACGAATGAATCAAAATTTTAATTATTTTTCTATTTTGCTTTCATTATACAAGATCAATAACGAAGAATCAAAATTAATTATTTTTCTTTTGCTATATTCTCCAAAATGTGATACATATCATATATTTTAAAATGCAACATATTGTATATCATTAATTTTTGTATCTCTATAGGCCACCCATCGTTATTTTTTATTTTTAGGTAACAGTAATAGGGATGTTTTAAAATGATGCAGCAAAATACAACATTTTGGGGTATTGCTTTGGCCCCCCTGATAACAAACAAAGTTTGCCACAACATTCATTTTTGTAATACATTATAAACAGTGACTCACTCACATACACTTATCCTTACGAAAGACGCAGTATGGAGTCGAGTAAAGGTTTTCCCAAACTGAAATTAAAAAAATAAACAATGGTTATTGTTTTTTCCCAATGAAATTACTTAGTATAAAACTAATTTACAAAGGGGATCACATGAAAAATTTAGTTATTAAATGCTAAACTTGATCTACAAAATGTTTAATACTTGGTATCGTTCCGTTCCCCCGGGAGTACTAATTTATCTTTTAAAATGTAAATAACAGCCCCGGGTTTCATTATATACCCCCTTTCTCGAAACCAAAGTTCGGCATGGCTTTTTATCTTCTTATCTTACACAAAGATGTTGAAAGAGATCACAATCGTGACGGGAAAAGGCAGATATTGTCGTAATGTCTTTTTAGTTTACAAAAATAAGCCTATTTTTATTTTAGGGGCATGTTTCCTTTTAGTTGGGGTTTTATTTCACTTCCGTTTTTTTCTTTAGTGTTCCTCACAGGTCGAAGTCGTACCCCGGGCGTTTTGAAACTTGCCCGTTGTGTGTTTTTGTGGGTTGGAGGGGTGAGCCTTTCATAATATGATTATTATGTGCTGGGGGAAATTTTGTCCTCCGGTGTGAAATTTTAATTTTACACAATAACTGATTTCTTTGATAGCCTTGCGCAAAATTTATTAATTATGATGCCCCCCCCCTTATAAACAAAGATTCTTCCGATACTCTCCCCGTTGACATATTCGTTTGGGCGATGGCGACGAGTGATTTTGGGCCACAAATAGTATTTCTAGGCAACAGTTAATACAGATTACTCATGTTGTAAATATTTTAAGTGTTTATTCAACACTAGCGGAAATAATTTAAATGAAACCCCTTTTGAAACTACCATATAGAAGTGGTATTGTTAATTTAAATTGATATTTGATGAAAGTAAAATAAAATGGTTTTTAGAGTTGAGTCTTCTGCCAATTCTAATAAGTTTTATTGGGGGGGTCAAAATACTTTTTTAAACCATATAAATCCAAAAACGAACTTTTAATAAGATATGTGATTCTCTGCGGCTGCATTACGAAATTTGTCGATACCGCGCCTTCCCTGCCAATCTGTAAAGCCCGATTGAGCATGACCACATGTCAGGCAAAACCAAAAACACTCTGAATACATTTATGAAGGGCCTTAGGCCTGTATAAACTTGCAATAGACCGGTTTCATGGAAAACAAAAATGAGGGGAAATGTGATTAATGTAGAGAGATTGATTTGTGCAACGTGGCACTACCTCGTTATTGACCAGGAGTTTAGAAGTACATTTTTTTCCTGTGGTATATATTCATGTGTAGAAAATAATTTTTAGAATATTCTTTTATCATATTTTGATATAATTGGCTAAAATATACATAGTTTATTGGATGAGCGAAGCGAAGACTTCAATTTCACTGACCCCTCAAAAAATTTAGCTCCAATGTTTTTTTGTTTGTTTGTTTGTTTTTTCCGTTTTTCTGTCTGTTTTTAAGAACGATTCCCGGGGAAACGGCAATGCGACCGATGAAAAAATTTGGGGGGGACTTTCGAAAACTCTGAACTTTGACCTGCAAGTTTTTGGGTAAATCGAAGGAATATTTTTCATGAATTCGTATTTTACGATTTTTTTCGATTTTTAGTGGATATTTTCGTGACATTTGGGCCCATTCTGACCAAAAAAGGTAGGGCTAAAAGTTCTTTTTACAGGACATTAAGGTTATGGGGATGTATTGCTTTTTGAAAGAAAAAAATAGAAAAAAATTAGCCAGAACCCATAGAATAAAAGGGTTTTTAAAAATTGAGTTTTTTTAGGTTTTTTAATAACAATTAACAAATAAAAAAAGAAACGACAACAATCATTGCAATGCATTTAAAATGCACTTGCAAAGGGAAAAGATGGTCCTTCGCAAACTAAAAACCTACAAAAAGCTTATCCATCAACGCGGCGGGACTTAAGCGTTTTCCTAGTAATGTATATTGATTCACTTATGATTTAGATCGAGACAAGAATAAGGACAAATAATTTGTTTGTCCAAATACGCATTGCAATGGTCGATTGGCTCCTCGATTTCTATTTGTGGTTTAAAGTAATTATTTATTATAAAACAATCCCAAATTAACTTGAAAAAAATATTTAAGAGTATACAAATTAGATCAGTCTTTTTTAATGCTTTTTTGTAATTTTTTTGTTATAAGCCCGAAATTTCAAGTTTTAAACCCCTTTAAAACCTTAGCCATATCACATTATTTTTTCAAATATTTAAGGACAAAAAATTTGATATAACACAGTCAGTGTAAGTTCCCCCAAAAAAATTGTAAAAAACAAACTCAGCGAGTAAAAGCTTGCACGGCCTGTAGAAGAGTCCTTCTTTCTTTGGGCTGTTGCGTTGTGTCGATGATGGGGCACTACTTGAGCTTACCACCCAGTTTGGATGAGGCTTAAGGGGAAAAACTTCACATGACAGCTTTCGAGGAATATACCATAAAACATTAAAACGAATCCGAAAATTTTAAAAAAAATACTATTTAAGCAAAAAATTTTGTCCACAAAAGGGAAATTTTGAAAAATGATGGGAAATCCGGAAGGTGTTTCGTTATTTTCATTTTTGTCCCGTTGTAACAACAGTTATAGGTAAAAATACATACTTACATAGGAAGCTTCGCAAACGCTTTTCGGCGCGTTTTGGGTGAGGTAATTTTTTGAAAACGAAATGATAAAATAGAGATTTTCCCTAAGAAATAATATTTCGATTACACTCAAATTTCACACGAAAAACATAAATTTTTAAAATTAAGGTTTTATTTCAAAAATCATTACAAAAGGATAAAGCTTTTGGGTGTTATAAGTTAAGAAATTTAAAAAACGAAAAAAAAAACGTAAAATTTCGATTATCACAAGAAATAATTTTTTTTTTTTGCGCTCAAAAATTTTCCACGAATAATTAATTTAAAAATAATGTTCTGTGAAAAAATAATTACAACGGAAAAGCATTAGGTGATAAGCCGAATATATTTTAAAAAAAACGAAAAAAAACGTTTAAAAATTTCGATTTTTACAAGAAAAAATTTTATGATTCGCTCAAATTTCACACGAATTATAAATTCATAAAATTAAGGTTCGTGAAAAAAAAATTACAATCGAAAAAGGGCATGTAGGTTTACAAGTCAAAAAAAAATGTTTAAAAATCGAAAAAAAAATCGTAAAATTTGCGATTTTCAAAAGAAAATTTTTCGATTGCGCTCAAAATCAACTAATTTCAAAGTTTTCAAAGGGCCCTCATAAAATGTCATTGCAATCGGGTATGGTTTTACCCGGGAAATCGTGTTAAAAGCCAGACAAAAATACAAAAAAAAAAAATTCATTCAGTTTTTTTTTCTCCAGTGTAGTGAAAGGGAATCTTCGCTTCACCGCTACGTTTCATCCAATAATAACAATTTTGCAAAAGAAACATTTTTAAAGAATAGAATATTAATTTGCTCATCCACCCAAAACGCCGACTGGAAAATATTTCAAAAAATTTTTCCTGGTAATCTAGTGTTTGTTTTCATTTAAAAAGTCAAAAATAAAAATTTTTCGCTACGCTCATCAAAAATAAAATTCCAAAATTTTTGTAATCTAATCCTTTTTTTTTATTTTTCTCTTTGATATTAAATCAAATTTTTGTAATTCAGAAGAATTTTTTTCATTTTTTAATTATTATTTTCATAATAAAGGAAAAAAGAAGATTTTTTTGGTGTTTTTTTTTATGTAAAAGTTTGACATGTAATATTTCCCTTTTCGCTTCAGCTTTTTAAACTAAAACCCCGCCTGCGATTTTTGTATTGTGCTCACTCCACCGTAGTCGGGACATAAACCATCTCAGGAGATTTCTAATATAATTTTCCCTCAACATCCCCTCTCGCCACCTGCGTGTCTATACTGATGATTGTGCTAGTACAAAAAATCAAAGCTTTTTTAAAAAATAAAAGGGGGAGGTTATGCTGTTGAATGCGCATGTGAAGAACACTTTTTCGTATTTATCCTTTCAATACATTTTGACTGCTTTTAATTTTTTAAAATTAAATTGAAAAGTAACAAGCTTTCCAAATACCTCCCCTACTTTATCAAAATATGTAAATAGTACTATATTTTGTTGCTTTTTAACATTCAAGCGAAGTTCTGTAAACATAAACCCCCGATGCAAAACTTTGTTGGCACAGCACCTGGGTAGGGGATTCTACTAATTCGAGAGATAATCGGCTAATTTGGGCCCATCACACTTCTGGATGAAGTTTTTTTTTCCTAAGTTTTTTCCTCTAAAAGGGGCTACTACCCCCAAAAAATTATTTTTACAACATAATCTTTAGAATTTTATTAAACAAAATGACCGCTTAAAAATTTTATATTTTTGTAAACAGCGATTTTCTGCGATTTTTAAAGTTTTTTCTTGATATCTGGGGAAATTGGCGTTGGGGGGAATTTCTAAAAAAAAAAAAAAAATTGTCTTTAACCTGTTAATTTTGTTTCCCGCGAAGATGCTTGCATAAAAAAACTGGTACAAATATCCAAACATGCAAAAATATGCATTCAAAAACACCTCCCCCCTTGGGTTTCGGGCCGTTTTTGGCTGAACCACTGTACCCAAAAATGGTCAATTTTTTTGGTAAAAAACCCCCAAGGTAAAAGAGGCTTAATATGTCCCATGTTATTTTTTATGCCGATTTTGGATGAACCATTGTACCAAAAAATGGAAAATATTTTTGGATAAAAAATTCCCCAAAGGGTCAAGAGGCATTAATATCGCCCCTTTTGTTTTTTTCTTATGGAAGGTTTTTGCCATGGGCCCTAGTTTTACAAAAAAAAAGGGTTTCAGGTGGACCCAAAAATTTTTTCTTTTACTTTTTTTAATTAAAAAAAATAGAAGCCTATATGAAATATTTTTTTTTTAATTTTAGCGGGTAATACCTTTAATAATTGGGAAGCTGACAAATTTTTTAGGCCCGGGAACCCTTTGATTGGGGATAAAAGAAAAGGGCAAGAAACCCTTTTAAAAATTGGGGACAGGTAAAAAAAACATTTTAAATTTTTGAATATTCAGCATTTAATTTTCCAATTTTGGTTTTATAGAATTTTTCTGCCCACCAAAACCAAAAAATTTTTGAGGGTTTTTTGTATTTCTAATCGTCGTGTGATGAGGGATAAATTATGGGGGAACATATTTCAAATCAATAAGGGCACTAAAACGTTAAATAATCCCGAAATTGTTGGCGGAAGTCTGGGTTCAAATCCGTCGGGGACAGTGCTAGCAGTGCTAAACTAAACTGAAGAATAGACAAAATATGCGGTGTAAACTTATATTTTAGAGTTACTGAGTTTGAGGCCAAAATGGAGCCCTTGGACAAATTCCCAGCCACCGATACGCCCAAATCTGGACAATTTGGTAAGTCTTCTGAAGACACCCCAAGTTCCCTGTGCTGGTATGATGGAAAATAATTAAAATCATATTTGACATATAGGCTAAACATGGATCTTAGAGGTACCGTTTTACGTAAGGCGACGATCAGGAAGAACAAAAATTATCCGTCCCGGTGTGGTTTTAAACTACTCTTTTTGCATACCATTCTTTACCACGAAAAAACGTAACCTAGTTTACTCTATTTTTCATTTTAATACTTTTTTCTCTCTCTCTCTCTCTTGCTCTCTCTCCTCTTCTTTATCTCTCTTCGGGTTTGGCGCATGCAGTTCTTTCGCCAGATCAAGGAAAACTAAATATATCCCAATTATTAAAATTTTAATTTAGCTTTTATTATTTATTTATTTATTTATTTTATTATTTAAAGTCTCTCCTATTCAGTTAAAAAACTGATTTACAAAGGAGGACAAAAAAATTTTAAAATCTTTTGTATTTATCAAGTTCATTTAATCCTCTTTGAAAATCATTTTTAAATTTCTGACAAACACAGATTTTTAAATCAGTTAACAAAAAAAAAGGGAAAAATTCATAAAAGAAACCTCGAAAACACGGCTTAAATTTTTAAGACAGGATCTTTTTTTTTGTTTAAATACAATCAGTTTATTTTTTTTTTATGGGGGTTTTTCAATGAAAGGGGTACGCAGAATGAAATGTATTTTCTCGTAAGATCCCACAATAATTGCCCCACTGCTAATATGAACGTATAATCAAATAATGCACATAAATATCTAGATACTATATCAGGTATGTAAAGAAGTGCGTTTTCAACGAAAACTTGGAATAATTACCGGTTTAAAGTACTTTTTAAAAGCGGTGTTTATGCGAGTTTCAAGTATAGCTAGAAAAGAAAGCCCCACGCCTAGTCTATTTTCAAAAATTGCACCCAAAATTTTTAAAAAAGCTTATCCACCCCTCAAAAGTAATTTGGAGGGAAAAATGTGTTTGTTTTGAATTATATAAGTTCATACCTTTTGGATTCTCACCCCTATTTCACCACACCCTTTCCAAAGAAAGGGCAAAAAATTTTTTCGATTTCTTACGATTAAATAAATGACTTTCAATTGGTTGAATCGCCCAAAAAAAAAAAAATTTAAAGTATTTTTTTGCTGAAGTACAAAATTGAATTTTTTTTAATAAGTTTGAAAATATTCACTAAACATTTACCTTACATCAGGAAAACCCCCGACAATGTGGCGTATTTTGGAAAATATATAATTCAGCAGATATTGTACTGGTTTGGGGTTGACTTAATGTTGGGGCCAGATTACTCATTGTTGTTAATTAACTCAATCAAACTCAGGTATTAAAATTGGGTGACGAGAGTGAGTGGGTTTAACATTCCATTTTTTTGACCTTTTGGATTCCGGGGTCTGGAAACATTAAAAAAACAAATTTTTAATAACAAGCGTGCATGAGGCGTGGGGCGGGGGGTGGCAGTGCGTGGGGGGCGTGGGGGGTGCGTTTGACGTAGCGGGGAAAAAATTTGTACCGTGTTTACCGGGTTTTGTCCACATGGAAATACATGGTATTACGTTAGAATCCATGCCCACTTCAGACTTTGAGGAACCCAACCAGTCGGCGCCGACGCCCCTTTAGAGTAATAATTTTCCCTCCCAAACGCTCGGGGAAATAAAACGAGCTCGCTGGTTGGCCGATTCCCCACGTACACCCCGTATCGATTAGGCATTTGGAACTATTTTTCACCATTTTAAAGTACTTCGTTCGTGCAAAGACTTTTTCAAAGTCACAAATTTTCGATTATGGAAATTTTTTCATTTATTTAATTTAAAAGGGGCAATTTACAATTTAAATAGATAAACAAACCCAATTAGCTTTTCCAGACCAAGTTTCATGTTTCAAAACAAGTCATTTTTGGCAGTTACTTTAAATTTCTAATTTTTTGTAAGATTTTTAGTGTTTTTCAAAAAAAAATTTAAAATATTTAAAAAATTTTGGGGAAATTTTAAAATTTTTAATTAAAGCATCATTTTAAAAAACTAATTCAAATTTTAAAAACATTACTATTCCAAATTTTTTTTTTTTTTTTGCATAATAATATAGGGTTTTTTTAACTAAAAATAGCAAAAACTACAGATTTATTACATTTCCGGGGAAAAACCCCCAAATTTTTTCCCTTTTTTTAAAATGTTATTTTCAAAATTTTTTAAAAATTCACCTTTGTCCCCTTTGCATGGGGCAATTTTTTTTTTTTTAACAAAAAAATAGGGGCCAAATTGAAAAAAAGTATTTATTATATATACCCGGGTAAAAATTTTTTGGAGTCATGGGGCTGGAAAAGGGTTAAAAGGCAAAAAACTTTTGTTGAAGCGGGCTTTTAAAGGGCAATCCACGGCGGGCCCAAAGAACTACACTAACGAAAATTGAGACATATTTTAAAGCCAAAATCTATAATAGGGGAAATTGGGGGTTTATTCCGAATCGAAATGTTAACAATAAAAAATAAAAAATAATTGTCAATATTTTAAAGAAGAAAATTTCAATCTGACTTCCCCCCCAAAAGACAAAACGAAAATTTTGTGGAGTACTTGAGTTCGCAAGTGGGGGGCAGATCAAAGGAAGTATAATAGCAGACGCTCCCCGTGTCCTGCAATCGTGTAGCGTTTAGATTCGTGATTAAAAAAAAATGCCGGGTAAAAAAAAAAGTACCCTAAGGGCATTTTTTTATGTACGGGTTTAAATTAAGGAGTCACCTTATTAAAACCTGTTCGTCATTTTAAGCCTACTTAGGCAGGACCCGCGAGATAAAAGAGCAACAAGGCGGCCCTTTGAGCGGCCTACAGTGAGCATAAAAAGCGGTTGTCCGTCACGGCCCCCGGGGGAGCGTTGGCGCGGGGGGAATTTAAAACCCCATAAATGTACACCCGTAGTTTTCGTGGATTTAATTTTTTTAAATTTTTTTTTGATTATAAAAAAACAAAAAATGTTACGTAAAAAAAACCAAGGCTAGTCCCTAATGGTCACGATTGTTTGGGGGATGTGATTTATTTTGTTACAAAAAACTTTACCTTCAAAAAATTTTATGCCCAAATAACCAAAAATTAAAAATGTACGATTTTAAAAAAATTTTTTATTGTTTATGTAGGCCCTCAGAAATTTCCAAGTTTATTTTTGAATAAAAGTGCTATTGTTTTGATTATATGGGCCCAAATTTGAGTGAGCCTGAAAACTTTAAACAAATATTTGTGTGCATAAACAAAAAAAATTATGTTTTATTAGAAAACAATAGTGGATGGAAAAAAAAAGAAAAAAAATACATAAATACAATACCGACATATGAATGTAAAGAAATTTGGTATCAAACACGTTATTGATTTTTTTGGTTTAACTTTTGAACATCAAAGCATATTGAACGCCCCGGGTTACAGGAACCAAGAAATCGTTGGTGGAGGTGCCGGGTGATTTTTTATGGGGCACTAAAGAACTGTATCACCCCTTTTGAAGGGCAATTGCATAAACGAAAAATGCATGTCGATCGAAATAAGTACGTTTTATCGTGAGACTGACTCAAAAACACACAAAATTATAATGCAGACGAGCAGTAATGATGCTTTGACTTCCCCACCCTGTTGTTGAACATTCAATTCTAAAAACGATTATATCGGTAATTTTTAAAATTACTTTTTTTTTTTACGGGAATTATTGACAGGGTTTATGTAGGTGGACCATCCATATAATAGCTCTGATACTTGCAATGATTTCAAACATAGACCTACATCGTTTTATCTTCTGGCTTTTTGTTTCAAATACCGTGTATGTTGATTTAATTACAACTTTAAATAAGCATTAATTAGAAATTTAAAGAGGAAAAGCATAATTCAAATTTTAATTCCCCCGATTAATTAAAGCACTTATAGGACCGCCCCATAATAAAAATAATAAATTAAAATAATAATAATAATTATAAAAATAATAATGATAATAATAATAATAAAATAATAATAATAATAATAATAATAAAATAATAATAATAATAATAAAATAAAATAAAATAATAATAAAAATAATAATTTTATATTATAAAAAAAAGTTGGGGTTTAAAATTTTCTATTGCCGTGAAATAAAAGCATTCCATCTCAAATTTTGACATCATCTTGATTATAGGGGAGTGCTACAAGTGCTTTGAGGGAAGTTTTATTTTTTTAGTTTTTATCCCAAATTTTTGTATTTTTATTCGTTGTCGAGACTAGGCTGAAAAAACAGAAACATTTGGGAATTTTTGTTAATTTTTGAAGTTAGGGTGGATATATTCTTTAGAGGCATATTTGTAACTTAACAAGGAAATAATCAAAAATAGTATAATATTTAGCATTTTACGTAAGCCCGTTAATTATTTTGCAGAAGCGAGAAGTTTGAAGTTTTTTAATTCGTCAAATAAGAAAAGTTTTATCAAAAGAAAAGGCAAGGGGTTGAGAAGCGAAGACCTCATCCCCGCCCTAAAATTGAGAACATTGAGAAAAGTGTTTTTAATTTTTTTTAAAAGGCTTTGACTTTAAAACAATAACAAATAATATGTGACTTTGACAGAGTAGAAAATAATTATCTAGAACAGGAAAGTAGGGAAAAAGAAAGGACGTTTCTGCGGTGAATTCACTCAGACCCCCAAAGTGGAAAAAGAGGCACCCAAAATGGACAGAAGTATGAACTTGTGTGTGAGCGTAGCTTTATAGGGAAACTTTATTAGAGATTTTTAATAGGTTATCGACAAGAGCTCCTTAGAGAGTTTATACGTGAAATCCATTTTTAGAAAAAGTGCGCAGAGAATACCCGACCAAAAAAGAATTATAGTTAAAAATAAAATGTACCGTAAATTATTAATAGAATAAGCGGAAGTAAAAGACGAATACAAACATAAAGATGTAACGGCCTAATCGACAGAGGACAGCGAAAAGAAGACCGGGTTGGAAACCAGAATACTAGAATTCCAGAATTACCTGTAATGCCATACCTGTACAACTTCCAGATTCCCATTTAAACGAGAAATTCCAGCCAAACCCAGAAGTCCAGAATCCCAAAAACGTCCGGACCTCCCAGAAAAAACCGACCCCCAAAGCCCAGAACCACTAGAAATGAAAAAACCATTCAGAAGATCAAGACACCCAGAAGATAGGATAAAACACAAGAGGTAGATATGAAAAAACGCATTAGAAAATACATGACATTATCCATCTAAAGAACATCCAGTTTTAGCATTTGCAACAGCCATGTCAGAGTTTGCGCACGTAGAACCAAACAAAAGACCAACAACCTAAACCCAAGCATTCAAAGGAAATGAAGCAGCGGTACACATAAAAAAACCACAAATTTTATCAGCATACACACAAGAAACAACATTTGCAGACGTTCATGCGGAAATTTATGTGCAGCTTAGCAGTGATTAGATACTTGGGTTAAAGGTAAAACTGCTACCTTTTAAAAAGAAAAAACAAGAGAAGAAAATTCCGAAATGGAACAGGACTAATTGTAAAACGTGGTTTGGGAAAAGGAATCGGTAGATTGGAACAATTTGCGAATGGAAATCGATCAAAAAAATGGGGTATTATCCCAAAAATATATTTGAAAGAATCAAGGTTCCACAAAACATAAAACACGAAACAAAAAATTTTTTTTTTCACTATTTCCTTAAAAAAAAAAAGTGCCTGTAAGAGATTAAACAGATATAGAGAATGTAGATTAGAAAAGAACAAAACCCGAATGTTCAAAGAAAAGGAAAAACAGTTTTCCCAAAAACTATTTAGTACGAAGAAATAACAGGAAATGGAGCCCCAACTAAGGGGAGATAGAAGATTTTTGGGCAGGAAAGGGTTTAACCCCGGGTAGCACACAACCAGGATGCCAAGGTTTCAAGCAAAAGGCTAGGATGAGCGATTTTAATGAGATGAGGTTCAAAGGTATAAATGTGATGAATTAAAGTCGACAATCAGGGTCCCACATACTGGAAAGCACCAGGTAATGATAATATTAAAATTTGGTATAAGAAATAAATACTATCACAATCAAATTAGAAAATGTCTCAACGATTTTAAAAGGGATTTAAAGAAATACCAAAATTTCTTTATAAAGGAGAAACCTTTCTAAAAACGAAAGATAATAAACCGAAGAACCCAAGAAAATATCGCCCAATTTACAGTTACCAACTAATATAAAATATTAACTTCATGCAAAAACAAATAAAGTATATAAGCATGCGAAGAATAAAATATCAGGCCGAGGAAAAAAAAGGATGCTGTAAAAAACCGAGGGATGAAAAAGAACAACTCATTATCGACTTACGTAAGAACAGGCACAAAAATAAGAAAAGGGGAATATTCAGAAAAACTACATGATACAAGAAAGTTTATATTTCAACACCACCACATGGCTTATTAGATTTTACAAATAAAAAATCAAACCCCGTAATTTTAAAATTTTTTAAGACAGTAATGAAGACAGGAGAACAACACTAAAAAAATAGAAAAACCAGCAGAAATACGATCCAATCCAAAATTAAGTGGCATTTTCCCAAAGGGATCATTTAGCGCATTATGGTTTTGTCTGTCATTAAAACCCCAATGTCGCATATGCTTAACGAAACAAATACGGATTTAAAAATTTAAAGGGCAATAATATGGGATGTCACACAATTTTCACTATTCTTCATGGATGATCTAAAGTATATTTCATAAATTTTTTTTCAATAAACGTTTAATCAAAACTTCATTTGAATTTGTCAAGATATCTGCATGGAGTTTTGGGGTAGAAAGGTAAGACGCTCCCCATCGCAAAGGGTAAGGTTGCGCAGGCAGAAGAGTTCCAGCTAGATGAGGAAATAGGATTTGGAAATGGATGATAAAAAGAAGTATAAAATATTAGGGTTTCCAAGCGCCAGAATTGAACATAAAGTAATGAAAGAAAAATTGATAGAACATACAAGAAGCGACTAAAATTATCCTCAAGACGCAAACGAACGGTAAAAGCAAGATCACAGCAATAAATAATAGATACCAGTACTGACATATTATTCGGAATCATTAAATGGACACAGACAGACATCCCCGCGTGGAAATATTTTAAATGTACACACTTACTAAAAAACAGAAGATCATCCTAAATCAGCAATAGAGGATGACACTTCCAAGAGAACAAGGAGGACGAGGGCCCAATTTTATCTGAACAACATATTATAAACAATAGACATTTTAAGAAAATATTTTTTACAAAAAAAGAACCAATCAACACGCATAGGGCTGTGGTGCTAGCTGCAAATCATTTAACTCCACTCAATCTAGCAAACGAAAATGTCAATCTACAAGGGAGACTCATAATGGGCGTTCAAAAGAGTTTGTCTCTCAGAAAAAACCCTACACAAAAGACATTTGATGAACTACATAAGGTCACTAGATATTAAAGCATCAAAAAAGGGGGTTAAAAACGGGGAACATTTGGAGAAACAGAAAGGTTAAGTGGCTATTCAAGACAAAAGATTGCAAGAAAAAATTATAAAAAAAATACATTTTACAAGATGCGACAGTAAACGTCAATGTAGAAAAGTAAAAAAGGGTGAAACAAAGAAACATCATATCCCGGGTCCCGTCATTTTGTCAAACGGATTACCTCTAAGACATAACCAAATAGCTAACATTTTTCCCAAAAACTAGCAATCAAGTACAACCCCATTGAACAACCACCCTTTCTACAAATACAAAGGGGAAATATAGATAGCAAAGATTTCAAATTATATTCGACCCCCCAAGTTATAAAAAACCAAAAATAACATCAAAAGACCCGGGTATAATTATAATTGACAAGAAAAAACAAGAAACTACCCTTATTTACGTTTTCTGTCCCCAAAGTGCCCTAACGTCGGGGCTACATGGAAGAAAAAAATTGACAAGTATAGTGAACTTGCAATTGAGTTTAAGAAGATGTGGAAACAGAAAAAAGGGAAATACAATCCCCCCTGTATCGGCTAAGGCATCATACCGAAGAAGCTACATGAAAACATTTTAAACAACTATATCTTCACCCAATGTTTACACGAGACCAAAAGGGAGAATACTCAACAGTGTAGAATAGTTCGTAAATTCTAAACTAAGAATGAACTTCGAGATTCCGAGACAGCCCATCCTGACATGGTTTGTGGTTTCCCCCTAGCCGAAGAGCAAAAAGAGGATGGGGACGAGAAATCGGCCACGACCGTACACAGAGAAGAAAAACAATTCCAAATATATTTTAAATGACTTTTTTTAGTTAGAGTTAAGACAAAGTAATAAGTAGGTAGTAATTTTGATACACAGGAAGACTTTCGTAAGTCCGTACAACATGTTAGCCCGGTTTTGACCCCAGTTTGTATGAAATACATCCAATAAAAATAAAATAATAATAATAATTAATGTTCTTCTTCTTTTTTCTTTTTCTTCTTCTTTTTCTCTTCTTCTTTCTTATTATTTTTGGATGAGCGTAGCGAGCGAAACGAGTGAAGCGAAAACTTTAATTTCAGACCCCCCCCAAAAAATTTAGTTGGGTGGTTTTTTTTTTTTTTTTTTTTTTGTCTGTTTTTTTCCTCTCTACCGGGGGAAACGGCAATGCGATTTGATGAAAAAATTTACCGGACCTTCGAAATTCTGAATTTGACTTTCACGTTTTTGGGACAATCAAGAAATATTCATTGGGAAAATCGTACTTTCGATTTTTTTCGATTTTTTGTGCGAATTTTCGTGACATTTTGGGCCCATTCGACCAAACGGGGGGGGCTAAACGTTCACATTTTAATGGACATTAAGGTTTTTTGGTGAGTAGTACCTTTTGAAAGAAAAAAAAGAAAAATTTAGCCAGAAAACTATAGAAATAAAGCTTATAATATAAATTTTTTATTTTTGTCATATTTTGTGCCCTTTGGGCCAATTTTGACCAAACGGGTGGGGCACAAGTTCAATTATACATGGCATTAAAAAGGGATGTATACCTTTTGAAAGAAAAAGTTGAAAAAATTAGCCCGAATCTATAGTAATAAAGCTTTTTAAAAAAAGTTTTTTCGGTAAAAATACCAATTTACAAAAAAAAATAGAAACTTGACAACAATCACCCACAATGCGTAGGCAACAAAAAAAAGCACTTGCAAAAATAGAGATATCCACCAAATAAAAACTAAAAAAGCTCATCCATAAAAGCGGCGGGATTAGCGTTTTCCAGTTATTTTTATTATTTTATTATGAGCCACTGCGGCGTGCCATATTTACAGGTTACACACTTAGGGAGTGGACAGCGGCCCCATCGGTTTTGAGTTTTGATGTCGTGGGATAGGGGTGATCGTTTACGTTGTATAAAAATTTTAAAAACACCTCTGAACCCTGCATACATTTACAAACAGGGGTTATATTGTGCGTGGCTGTATAATTCACGTTTATAATTCAATCCAGCCGGTATGGTCTTTTATGTAAAGGGCATTTATGGTAAAAAGGTTTAACCCCCCCGGGGGAATTAAATCAATATAATATTGGAATTTATCGAAAATATTGTTGAATAATTTTTTTTTGTGCATACCCCATGTTTAACTTTTACGTATTAGGGGGCATATACGTCTCCTGGATTTTCATTTGACATACAAAAAAGGCCTACATGTAATTTTGCAACGATCATTTAGAATGAAAAAATACGCATTCCCCCCCCGAAAACACGGTAACTAATTTACCCTGAATGGAGGAACGAATCATAGCAATAAACAATCGAAAAACCCACAATAAAATTTTAAACCCTATTTACAGTTGCGAAAAAACATTCCAGTCCCCATCTTATCAGTGTGGGAGTGCCGTCAGTATTTATAAATAGTTATAGGGCTACGGATCGTTTTTGGGATTTTTGATGAAATTTGTTACTTCTAGAAACTTCGCAAACGCTTTTTTTTTGTCTCGTTGATAGGTGAGCTTTTTTTTAAAGTTTTAAGTTTGGTGGGACCCCTTTTCCTTGCAAGGCTTTTTGAATGCATGTAGGGGATTGTTGCAAATTTTATTGTTAATTGTTAATTTTTATTATAAACCTCAAAAAAAATCAATTTAAACCTTTATCACCCTTACCTTAAGTCCCTGAAAATAAAAACTTGTAGCCCCACCCGTTTGGTAGAAACGGCCCCCAAAAGTCAGAAAAATTTGCAAAAACATTGGAAAAAATCGTACGATATCTGAGAAATATTTTTCCCCAATTTTACCCAAAAACGTGGAAGGTCCCTCCAATTTTCTAAGATGCTATGCCGTTTGCCCAGGAGGCGGAAAAAAAAAACACCAGAGCTAATTTTTTTTGGGGGGGTTTGTGAAATTTAAGTCTTCGTTCGCTCATCCCAAAAAGTTTTAAGTAATAAGTAAATTTTTTGGCCCTTGCAGAAATTTTTAAATTTTCCGCTGGCGCCAAACCCTTTTGAATGGATTTTCCTCACAAATGATCAACGTTTTGTTGCTTTTGAACATTCCGCACAGAAGGACCCATAGAAAATTAGTTTTGACAATATACTGCCAATAATTTTTTGGCCCTTTTTTCGAAACTTCATTATTATTGGGATTGTTTAATTTGCCTAGCAAAAAACGATTAAGATGGGAATTTTGGCAATTTTATCATTAATTTTTGATGTTTAAAATTTAGAATTTACAGAACGTTACTCTCATTGTTAGAACAAAACAATTGTCTACAAACGCAAATGTAATCCTCTGTCACACACGACTTTTAAATAGCTCTAGACCCATTATTATTTTCCCCAACCCCCTTTTCACTCGCATTTTCCCAAA
>JAMZAV010007341.1:0-28691 GCA_024449915.1 Sweltsa coloradensis | reverse complement strand
AAAATCGGTTCCCCCGGGGGGGGGGGCCCCCAATTTTTTGCAGCCCCCCCCTAAACTCCATGAAAATTAAAAGGGAAAATTTTATGAGCCACCGAGGCCTACGTAGTTCGACATAGTTCGTTGACCATGCGTGGAGAGCGCTGGTGGCAACTCTCGGTTGATCTAAAGGCCGACTTTGCAACCCTTCCCCCACCACCGCGCCTCACGGCTCGTTTTGCGAACCCACTATATCTTTAAGGGGGACAACGTACACAGTGCGCCTAGAGGGTGGTAGCAGATGGGATTCTAAGGTAGGGTTGCTCGCGGGGGTTCAAACCCCCCAACAATTTTTTTTATTTTTTAAATAGTAATTAAAAGGGTTTTTTAAAGGTATTTTTTGTTTTTTTTTTAATAATAGTTGATAGAACTCCTTTCCGGTAAAGTAATTTTATTTTAATTAGAAACGTTAAGGTTGTGAGGTTTTTTTAATTTTATTTCCTCAGTCAATAGGTTAACTATTTATTTAAACTGAGCGGAGACTTTATGGGGGCGCGCGCATACTGAACGGGTTAGCATCTTAGAGCATGGTGTTGGGAGAGAAGAAAACCAACGCTAGCGACCGCCGCGAAAACGGACCAAATCGAAACGCGGAAAAAACCCCGTGATGAGGTCAAGGCGGCGGGTAATTTAAGGTCTGCTACAAAAGGGCACATTGGTTATTGTAACGCAAATACTTGAACATTTTCGATGCAGCATACATTTTTTAGTCTTTTCCTTTACATTTAAACGAATTTGGATTTCCTCAAAGGAAAAAAATACCGATTGTTCCCCCTTTCTTGACAAGATTTTTTCCCCTTGGGTTCCCGGGAAATAGCCCCTCGGAATCCCCATTGATTGACAATCTTTTATAATAAATAGCAAACCCGTCCCCCAAATCATTATTTTAATTTTCCATTTTTGCGCTTTTTTTGGTTTGCCAAAGGGGGGCCCCCAAAATAAAAACTTCACCGGGAAAACATTAAACCGCGGTCAGCGAAGACGGGAATTTTTAAATTAAAACCACGAAATTTGGGTTTTAAAACAAGGGGCCCTTACAGTTCCCGGGGTGGGGGCAAAAACCCAAAAATTGCCCAAAGGGAAAAGGGAACGAAACTATACTTTTCTACAAGGGTGTATCAGTACATACAAAAAATTATTAATTCCTAAATAATAAAAAAAAAAAGACTCAGATAGCCTTTCAAAGTGAGAAAAACCATTGGAAAAAACCTTTAAAATTAAAGTTTTTTCCCCCCTAAAAATCGGGTTTTGTGACTGAGGGGGTAGATCCAAAGTCTTTTTTACGAATGTATTTTTTTATTTTTTAAACTTAAAATTTTAAGTGAAAAAAAATGGGTTTTATACACTTTTTTTGCTTTTCTTTTTTCTACTTTTTTCCCCTCTAAAACCCAAATTTTATAAAAGTACCTCTAGGAAAAAATTTATTATTATAATCAAAATTCCCAGTATCATCGGGGTAATCTGTTTGTTAACTTTGATAAATTTGGCACTTTTTGGGTAGGGCCAATACTGAGGGGAAATTTTACTTCTGCTGTAACAAAACTTTTGATTTAGAAAAAAAATTTAATATTAGAAAATATTCCTTGACAATTCCTATAATTGGGGCCCAAATAAAATAAAAAATAAAAAACCAAAAACCAGCTAGCTTATATTACTTTTTTAAAAAATTATTTATTTAAAAGGGGGCTTTTACCCCCCAAAAAAAAAAATTAAATTTCAAACTGTGATTTTACACAAATTTTTAAATTTTTTCCTTGAAACAGAAATTTGGGAAAATTATTTTTTGGAAAATTTTTTTTAAATTGGTTTAAAACCCTTTGCTTCTTTTTTTTCAATAGATTAGAGTTTTCCAATCCCAATTTACCATGCCCCTTTTAACATCGTGTTTTGAAATTGTGCAAAAATATACTCTCAAACACAAAAAAAATATTTATTTTTTAAATCAAAAACCCCTTCGGGGGAAAAAAAGCTTTATTTTGACCGAACCACTTCCCCCAAATTACAAAACAAAATATAAGAGAATTTACAGAAAAGGTTTTGTACAGTATGTTTTTGGTAACAAATTTTTGGTCATTTTGAAAAACTCGAATTTTTTTAAGGTAAAATAATATTTTTGGGACGTAAGAGCCTACATAAAAAATTTTTTTAAACAATATCTCAAAATCCCATATTTAAATCAAATAACGCCTTCACAATTCTAAAAAAAGCATTGTCCCAAAACGAAAATTTTTAATATTAATTTTTAAAACATTCACAGATTGAATGTAAGACTGAACTATTCGTAAATGCCCCGGGGGGGAAAATTCAATGCATTTTAAAGGCCTAGCCTAGCCTAATTTTTCATTTGTATCTTATTTGAGTTTTTTGGGGTCCAAAGAAGCAAAATAAGAAAATTACCGGGTTTTTAATCCCTTTTACAAGGGGGCTATCTTGGGTTTTAAAAATATATATTTATAGGATTTATTATTATATGTAGGGCCTACTGTAATCATTGTAGCCCAGTGTAAATGATGCATCCCTTTGAAAATGGCCAAGTATTTGCGTTTAATAAACCCCAATGTGCCCCGGGTTCCTATGCAGTTTTCTTTGGGAAATTCCCCGCGCCCCCTTGCCCTTTCAGTCACGTGGTTTGCCGGCGTTTCGATGTTGGTCCCCCCTGGGGTTTAAACTTTCATACCCCTCAAACCAACTATCCATCCCAAAGGGTTTAAACATGGGGGCGCGCGCCCCCTTAGCCCCGAAAAGGGAAAAAAGGTTAGCCTTTCCCCCCGGGAGTCATATTAATCTCGTCACTCTCTTTGAAATCTCGTTTCCCGGGATCTCCCAAATTTTGAAAATAATGGGTTTTTTTTTGTTTTCGGTAAATTTTCCCTGTTGAAACAACTCTACAAGATAAAAATAATATGCCCTACAAACCCTACATATACGCATCAAGTAAGTCTTTTAAAAAACAAAGGCTTACGTTTTTTTTAAAAGATCCCGTTTTTTCTCAAATCTAGCCGCTTTCCCCCAAATTTTGGTTTAGTTTTAAGAAATTGTTTTTGGGGTTGTTATGGTAACAAAAAAAATCCGATACCTGTTTGGGTTTTGAAATTTTTCGGGGTTTTCCTTTTTCATAATAAAGTTACCCCTTTTTCTTTGGTCGTCGTTAAATAAAAAAACGTCTGATTGGTCCGTCTAAGAAAGGGTTTTTTGTTTTTAACAATTTCTTGGGACAAAAACGAAAAAATTTAAACAGTATTTCCACCCCTTATAACTAAACCAATTTGGGAAAAACGCGGCCTTATGGGGTTTTAAATTTTTGTATGAAATTGCGAACAAAGCTTGGGTTCTGCCCTTGGCTCAAAACGGTGTATTTTTTTTGAGTTTGTTTTTTCGATTTTTTTCACTTGATAGGGCCTACCCCCCTAGGTTACTGGGGGGTTTAGGCCAAAATCTTGCGTATACCTACTTTATAATAAAAATTATAAGGTTCTAATTTTAACGAAAGTGCCGGGCGTGGGCCCTACCTAAAAAGCCAAAAACCCAAGATGTGGGCCTAGAAAACCTTTTAAAAAACCCAAAAAATTGGATACACAAAGGTGGGGCCTAGCCATAGCACTAGCTAGGTTTAAAACCTACATCTTGGCTTTGGGGATTTTTTGGGATTTCCCGTATTTTTAAAAAACCCCGTTGAGGGCTTGGCCTTAAAAATTCTGCTGTTTGTATCAGCTTTTATTGTAGTAGGGCCCCACGCCTAGCCGGTTTGGCCTACCCCTTTTTTGGTTGGTATGGGGGTGGCCAAAGTACCTCAAAACTTAAAAAAGTCGCTTTGGGGCCCATTTTTTAAAAATAAAATAACCTACAAAAACCCTTTTAAAAAAAAAAGTGAATAAACTGGCCATAAAAGGTAGGGCCCACCAAAACCCAAAGAGTGCCCCTCTAGCCCAGGGCCTACCTAGGCCCACCTTATGTGTTCTTAAGGTTGGGACAAACTTTAATTTTTAGTCTAGCTTTCAATTTTACTAGGGCCCAGCATAGTAGAGCTCGGGTGTTTCTAACGTCTATAGGAATGTCAGGAAACATCCACTTGTAAACACAGGGAAAGATCGATCTAGCCTCGAACTAGGGGGACTCTTTAGGGGGGGCTAGGCCCAAACATTGGCAAATAAATTTTTTGCCCCGTAAGGGCCTATAGCCCCCAGCCCAAAGTTCAATTTTGTTTTTGGGAAGCGGGCCACAAATTTTTTTGGGCCCGTTATTGTAATTTTCTTTTCCCTTTTTTCCCCTCTGTGTGTTAGCCCTTTTTATTTCTGTGAATGTCCCTTTTAATAATCCTTCTAAAAATTTTCCCAAATTCCCTTTTTTTGGGGGGGGTTTTCTATGCAATGAGGCTATTGAACTGTGGGCTGAATTATCCCGGGAGCAATTATCTGATTGGTGGGAGTCTTGCTTTTTTTCAGTTTTGGCCAACAAATTGGTTTTTTTAAAATTTTAGGTTGGTCCAAGACAGTAAGAAGAGCAAGTGAATTTTGGTAGAATTAAATTTTTTATGAATCCATAATTAAATTTCCCAAAAAAGTGTTTTACAGTATTGTGCAACTTTTACATTCAAAAAAAACCAAGGGCCCCACAAACATAATTAGGCCCACCCAGAAGAGTAAACCAAAAATTTTTAAAGCTTGGGCTGCGTATTTTTGTGATTTTTAGGCCTACCGCCTTTCGTGTCACTACAATTTTTCCCCTTTTTTGGTTTCAGGGGGTTTATCCCAAAACGACTTTGGACTCCGCCAAGGTCCAAAAAGTAAACCCAAGGGAGCTGTCATTTGCAGAAATCCCTCTGAACCCCGCACCTCCCCCTCCCGAAAAAAAGCCCCCGGCCCCACCTATTTAATTTGTAAAATTTGGGCCCATTTTTTTTACATTTTAAACAATTCAAATTCCCCCCCCCAAAAATCTTGGGCCCACAAAAGGGGGGAAAAATTTATATTCAATTATTTAAACGTAGGCTTACGGTTTCTTCCCCAAGGAAAGTTTGTGAGATTTGATTTTTACATATTTAATGGACAATTTAACCGGGACGATTTTTTTATTGAAGCCCAGCCTTAGATGTGTTTATATTGTAAGACACTGTTATTTTTTTATTATTTTGGCTCTTTTAGGAAAATGCCTACAGTTTTCCCCTTTGTTTCTAAAACATCGTGTTATAACACAATTTTAATAAAAAAAAAGGGTTTTCAAAAATTTATATTTTTCATTTTGGTTTTTTGTACCCTAAAAATGACCTCTTGTTCCAACTAACCGAAAAATTATTGTGATTTACCATAATATTATGTTTGGCCTTTGCTTACTCTATTGGGCAAAAAACTTCTTTTTTCCTGATTTCCCCGCAAATTTTTTAAAATGAACATCCCGGTAAGTTTCATTCACAAATTTATTATTGAAATTTTACTTGGAAAAAAAAAACTTGTTTTTTTATGTTAAATTTTTAATTTTTTTCATTGTTCTTTAAAAGAAAATTTAAATTTCTTTAGTAATTAAATTTCCCTACTAAAGAATAGTGCCAAAGTTTAAAAAGTGTTTAATTAAAATGCAATTTTTTAAATTTTTATTTGTGTATTTCTCTATTTTTTTGTCCCTTATTATCTAATAGTTTGGTTTATGTATGTTTCCCTATTTTCCCTTTTATGTAGATTTTGAAAAAAATTTAAAGTTATTTGCAACAATGGAGTGGGGATAAGTAAGGGCATTACAAAAAAAATCAAATTCAAAAATCAATTTTAATGTCCCCCCCCCATTTCCCCCTCCCTTCCCGTTAGTTAACTGACCACCCGACAGATGGCGCTATTTGGGCAAAGACCCTTTGTGTCGACTTAAAAGGGCCCGAGGATTACACTTGGGGTGATAAAAGGGAGTTGGCGCGTCAAGCGGGGTGGCGCGTGGTTGGGAAAAGGTAAATTGTTTTTCGTATTTTATTTTGATTTCATTAATTTTATTAGGTAAATATTTATTATAGCGGGCGGGAAAAAAAAAAATACAAAAAATTTACGTTTTATCAAATATAAAAACCCTTTTTTTTCGGGGGTTTTTATTTAATTGTTCCCTAATCCTAAACAAATGTAACCTGAAACCTTCCCAAAGTTTCTTTTTTAAAATATAAAAATTCTTTTACCCAAAAAAAGTTAGATTAAAAAAATTTTTGGCCATTTTTTTTAAAACCCAAAAAAACCCACAAAACCTTTGACGGGTTTTTATTTAAAAAAAAAGACTTTCATTTCCCAAAAGGGGATTTTTAAATTTAAATTTTTAAAAATTTTTTTTATTTATTATTTATTTGGGATTTTTTTTGTACAAAAATTTGCCCTTCATTACCCAAAAAAAACCTACAAAACCCTTTTAAAGTTTCCCCATGTAAAATATGAAGGACTTTCATCTAAAAAAGGGGATTTTTTAATTATAATTATTTTTTTTGTCACCCAAACCCAAAAAAACCACAAAACCTTTAACGGGTTTTATTTAAAAAAATGAAGGATTTACCCCCCAAAAAAGGAGTTTCATTAATTGTTTTTGTTATTATTCTGTTGTTTTAATAGAAAAACATAAGAATAGAATATAAAAAAAAATCGCATCGACTGAGATTTGAACCATCGAACCTTCGATTAAAAGTCTAGCCCGCTACCATCCTGCCAACACGGCATTACGATTGCGGGCCGCCTTGGGTGGTAGCGACGGTGGCCGCTGCAGCAG
Organism: Sweltsa coloradensis; assembly: GCA_024449915.1. Lineage (NCBI taxonomy): Eukaryota > Metazoa > Arthropoda > Insecta > Plecoptera > Chloroperlidae > Sweltsa > Sweltsa coloradensis. The sequence continues at coordinate 21,929 of JAMZAV010007341.1, read as the reverse complement.
TCGGTAAGGAAGTACACCGTCCATTGTCATCCATCTAGGCCCTATCCGACTACCGCAAAGACTTCCCTAGCCCGACCTATGGCAGTTGCGCATCTTAACCGACAGGTTATATACTACCATCTTTGGTTCGGTGTGTCAATTGTCATCGTCGTCGGGGAGGTCGTCAAGGGAAAGGGGAAGCGTCCCCGACGACGATTGCCAGAGCTCGTCTCTAGTTTCGGGGAGTAATACTCCGCTCTTACTAGCTGATCATTGCGAGGTGGACTTATTCTCTTGAATCGCCTTTCAGGATTAGCAGAGCCATGCTCTGGGCCTATTCTACCCCGGGCCCAGACGGGGGTATTAGTACTTTTCAAAAAGTTCCCCTCACAAATCTTGTCAGTTTCCGACTTTCCGTAAAGCACAATCTAAATCACTTTGCAGATAATAAATATTCACCGTGGAGTTTCAGTAAAAAACATGAACGTTCGTGCCGTCAAGGCAAAACAATAATGTGTCATGCCTAATGGTATCGCGTGTTGCTGAAATGCACTTGGTCATTATGACTCGTCAAATTTTGTTCTTATTTTAACTTTTTCTCTTGAAATTGGGGGTTAACCGTTTCACCGGCAGAGATAAGACATGCGGCTCGGCTGCAGATATAAATAGTGGAGCTCAGAAAAGTCATCTGGACTGAGAGTGGCGGAGAACCGGTTACATGTACCTGTTGCCTCCAGTTGAGAGGTGAGTAACTTTACGTAAGTATTTAATTCATTTATTTATTATTTTACTCTGTAATTTGTACACATGATACAAAAATTACAGAATGAAACAGGGAAGCAGGCCTATTGTGCCCCATCCATCGCAGTGATCGTGTCCCATTCTTAACATTGAAAAAATAATAAAATTACATACATTTCTCTTATAAAATGATGATAGTGATAATGTTGAAAAAGATGATACAGTTTATTTATATGATATTTATAAATGAAATAAAGAAACTAGTGAATGTAGCCGGATCAAAGATCCATTATTCTAAGCAGTGGTCGTCACTTTCTTGGGGAGGAACAAACTTCTTTTTAGAAACGCATCTTGAGTAAGTTGTCCTGTATCATTGCTGTGATCAGTTTGAAGTATACAATTTTAAATAATTATATGTCTGATATTATATCAGAGTGAAGATCTTTTGTACTAAATTGTTAACGAGATTTGAACTGAAGAATGAAGATTCGCGTTCGGAGGTATGTAAAAAATGTTTTTCTTTTCGTTTTTCTTTTTTAATCTTTCTTTTCTTTCCTTTTCACACTCTTTTTTATATTTTGATAAATAATTTATTTAAATTTTATGATCGAATTTGAATATTTTAGGAAAATGATTGTATTATTATTAGAGGTACGTGTATATAGCATTTTCAAGTGTCATTTTATAGCATGTTTGTTTGTATTTTATTTTTTGGACACTTTCCAAACTTCTTGTATGAAGTTTTTTTTAAATTTTAATTTTTAAATAATGCCATCAAGGTTGAATTAATATCAACTGAACAAAAATGTGTACAAACAAATTACTGATAGTATGTAAAATAAAATAAAATAGGACTGGAAAACCATAGTTTTAAGTTAAAAAATAGCGCTTTGTAGCATCTATCCACAAAACGCTAGTTTCACGTACCTCTAATTATTATGCATTGTTGTTGCAATATAACTTTATCAAACTTTACTTAACTATTGTTCTTATTGTGTCTACAATTATGTAATTAGATTTATTTAGTTGTCCTCCTTTATAAATTAGTTTTTTTAACTGAATAGGATACATAAAAAAACAAAAACGATTACCGTATAGGAACGCGTTTCTTTCCAAACTTCCGGTTATTGTATTTTTTTTTTTACTGTGTTTCAGGAACTAGGCACCAATTGTTGCAAATTTTTTATTTTTCCCTTGTAAAAATTTAAATTGCTTGGGAATTATTGAATACCGAGTAATAACAACCTAATATTTGGAATTGCCAATTTAATTTACAAGTGACATCACTTGATCTGGATCTGGAACCAATTTGAGATGAAGATAAAAAATTGTCTACTATACTGTGTAATTTTTCAATGTTATTTCTTAGCAACTAGACTAGAATGTATGCATATTATTATATCTGCAACCATCTAATTTACTTACTACCCAATTCAAAGAATAACAAAATATCTCAATTAAATTTATGACAATTTTTTATTTACATTAACATTTTGATAGTGTTGCTCAACCTACATAAATAGATAATAAATTGTATATTAATATTATTTTGTATTTTCTCTTTTAGGCTAGTGTAACAAGTAGAAGAAATGATGTTTTTTGAGTGTGTGGTGGTTAGCATTTGGGTGTTACCTGTTATCACAGTCGATGGTAAGTCAAGAAATTGCCGCTTTAATTAATTATAAAGATAAATGATTTTTTTACAATAACAAATTTTAAGCATAATCCCCAGTGGCGGCCTGACCATACAAATGCGGGGCCATGGCCCCGCGAGAAATAGGTGGGTGGGTGGTCAGGTCGGGGGTGGATGGGGGTGGTGGGTGGGGGGGTGGACGGTCGTTGTGTGGACGTTAGTAAGTAGGCCTATTAATCATTGAGTGTTTGCTGCATAAATATGAGCTATTAAAGAAATAGTATCATGCCTATATGATGAAAACTTCCCGAACAACCCAATACTCGTGTCAGATGGGAATGTAATTATTGTGATTGTTTAAAATGCGCGCTCAAAAGATCGTGCCAAATAAACTGAAAAAGAACAAAGTCACCCAAACGCCCCGGTACCACCAAGCATCTAATATTTTTTTTGTAACCACTACTACCAGTGGTGCCCGGTGGATATGGGTGTCCGCAGAGGGTGGGGGGGAGGGGGGCCAAGATCCCTGGCCAAGCTTTTAACATTTGATAGTCCTATTTTTTTCGGTTTCTTGACCCAAAACATTTTTGTTAAAAAAACCCCAATCGAGCACAAGGACAAGACCTCCAGGACAGTACGCCCACCTACAGGAGCAAGGTAGAGGCCGCTCCAGTAGCCTGGGGGGGGGGGGGGGGGGCAAAGAAAGAAAATTATTTAGAAAAAGTATGAGAGAGGATAAAAGAAAACACGCGGCAATTCGAAAGAGGGTGTCACTGTAATGGGAATTAATAAAAGAAACCACACCTATGTTTATGTATGAACCTATCTGGCGGAGGCTGAAGTAGACACAAGAAAAAGTGTAATACACTGATTTGTGTTAGCGCTATGGTAAGAAAATGAATTAAAATAATAAAATACATTAAAAAAAGAAAGTTACAACACCCCTAAAAATATAAATAACAACCGTAAGGCACCTTCTAATTATAATAACAAATCAAGGACAAAGCCAAAACTATGAGATAAGTTTTACGCCACTGGCCGGTCTGGTCCGTCATTTTTTTTTTTAAAGCTATATCTTACCAAGAAGTGTCCGACAATACTTTTCAGTCTATCCAGCTATTGCTATCTTCGATGACATAAAATAAATGTACAGGTAAATCAACTCCACTCTATTATTTATATGCATATATTATTTAAGAATAGTTTAGTTGTGAATTAGAATATTCATTTCATATATTCATATTCATTTCGCCGAAATATCCTGGTAATGTCAGTTCGACTGCACAAAAACTACAATATTTTGATGCTGCATTTAGCCCACTACTTTTTTCTAAAACGCACCAAATGCACTCTAAAAACCTGATAAAAAAATTCGCCTGCGGCGCGGTTGTTGGGGGGCAGGCCCCCCAAATCCCCTAATTTTTCCGCGAAGGTACAAGTTTTGGGGTTTTTGCCCGTCCCGGAAAAAGATTTCTGTAGACGCCTTTTCCCGGGGGGTATCACGGGGATATTTAAGGGCTCGCCTGAAAAGTGTTTTAGGCCACCTAATTTGGGGCACTATAGCAAAAAATATGTCGCCATCACGTGGGCATGGGCACCCACAGGAGAGGGGAAGGGGGCAGTTGCCCTTCCCCCCCCCCCCCCCCCCCATGGCCACGAACCAGCAGAAAATGCTAATTTTCCCTTATTGATGTCTGGATTTATGATTAAACTTGTACAATCGATTTCTTTACTGATGAACGTTTGTTAAATTTTAAAGGTTGGCAAATTTCTGCGAGATAGACTTATTGTGTCTTTTAACCTGCAAAAAGTTCGTCTTGAGTTTTGAAAAGAATACCACTCCATAGAATAATGCGAATTTTTGATCGTCACAATAAAAGGCTTGCGAAAAGGAAGATGTGAGGTGGGGTAAAGTCATATTATCTCAGTAATCAAAAAAACTAATAACCCGCTTAAATCATTGTTGGGGAAATTTAAGCTTTTGGGCTAAAGGAAAAAAAGGGGGTAAATTATTTTTAAGGTTTCCTTTAAGATTCTTTTGGTGGGTTTTTTAGTTTCGAGTATCGACTGCACACAAATTACATAATTTTGGTATCGGTACCGCCTTCTGCCCACTACTTTTTTCTAAAACCCACCAAACGCATTCCCAAAAAACCCGATTTCAAAATTTTCGCCTGCGGCGCTATTGTTGGGGGGGTCCCCCCAAACCCCTGTGCTTGCCCAACGAAAAATACAGATAGTGATGTATGCCCCCCTGCCAAAATTCCTGCGGCGCCCATGCGTGGGTGGGTGGGTGTAATGCTATGAAGTTGGCCCCGGGGGTTTTCAGGGGTTCAAGCCGCCACTGATAATCCCCCAAAGAAAAGAACTATTTTGATTAAAGAGATATAATTCAGTGCACATTTAGGATAAACATAGACTACGGTAATAGAAAATAAATAACCAACCAGCATCACCAAACCAGAAACCGGATTTACGATTTTAGGTGCTCATCTATACGCAATAACAGAATTCAACATCATTGACGTTCCGTTCCATCCAGATCTCACTTCAGATCAGACATGTAGTAAACGTTACACAGAGAAGTATCATTGTAATGCACTCCAAGCTTAGTACACAGTGGTTAATTTGGGGGGGGGGGGGACGCGTCCACCCACTTTTCGATTTGTCATTATTGTAAAGTCAATATAATGTTGCAACACATGGTACTATTTACAAAAAAAATGTTGAAAAAATTCCTTCTTTATTCCCAATCTTATTGTGAATGAAAAGAAAAGGTTACTTAAAAGTGACAAAATTTGGTAAACTGACAAAATACCTTCACAATTTCATAATGTCGACGAAAGCACGCTATAAAAAGAAGTAAAATGTCACCATTTGGAATGTTAAAAATCAAAATATTTATGTGGCTATGCGCCCCAAACCCGGACTAGCTTGGGGGCATCCCCCCCCCCCACCTCCACCCTCTATTGTACCAGGGTGCATATCTTTCCCGAAACAAGTGTTTCATGTTCAGTTCTTATTCTTATATGCCCGTCGAGCGTCCGCCCATCACTTATTATTTTAGAAATTAACCACTGCAAGTCTTTGAACAGATCGGATTGAAAGTAGTCAACTTTTGGGACTGTCCATTAAGGCAAGATGCTTCAAAAACGCATTGAAAAATTATATTTTTGTTTCCACTGCATATTTTTCTTTGTATATTTTTTATGTGTATGTTTAGTATTATGATGGTATCCCAGTTATATATACACAAAATAAAGTATTAACTTAATGAATATGCTACAAAATTTTACAAAATGCACTCAGATCATATATATTTTTTATATTTAAAATGAGGTTAAACATATATATATATTTTCAGGTACATGTGTAAAAAAATCTATTAAAGATACAAGTCTGCAAATTGGCACATGCATAGATGAATAGAATGAAAAAAAACGATGGATTTACTTTTTTAATTTTTTGTTCTTTTTCTGTTTTATTGTCAGGGATATGTAACGCAACAATGGAATTTCTATTGTTACAATAAAAAAAAATTATAAACAATTTTTAAAACCAAAAACCAAAAAACTAATTCCATCATCCTTTGCTAAATATTATTGGGAATAATCCTACAAATTTTTTCGTTAAAATTTTTAAAACTGTCCAACTTATAGGTACCTCAAGAATTGTTCATGCATTTCTCAATTTTAAGTAAACGGTAACAAAAAATTTTTTTTTTTACAAATCAACTCTTTGTTAACATGTATGCCAAGTTTTATAAGTAACAATTAATAATAACAGGCTGGGTTCATGATGCAATCAATGTCTGCACTATTGGAAGCATCTCCCCTTAATGAAGTCACAATTTTGGACCAAATTACAACCTGACAAATTTCGGGGAAAAAATAACTTTTGTAGGAAACCTGCCCAGGGTGCAATTCATGCCCCTCTTCAACTAGGTATGTTGCGGATAGGATATTGTGAAGGGATGTCCGAGGTCTGTTTAAGAGGATTCAATCCCTTGCATTCGCATTAACGACTGAGGAAAACCTCGGAAAAACCTTTAGTCAGGATTGCCGGTCTCTACGGGATTTGAACCCGGGACCTCCCAAATCAGAGTCACGCGCTTAACGCTCGAGCCAACACTGTCGGACAAATTTCGTGAATTGTTTCTGCCTGAATTATGAAAAGTTTCGTAGTATGCTTCCTAGCCGAATCACTAGTTCTAAATGTATCCCATTCCTTAACTTTAATCTTAATTTTGTTTCCCTCACGCAAACTTGGTTTTGCTTCCAGCTTCCTTGACTCTAGACACGCCGGTCATCTACGATGTTACCACCATCTACCGCCTTAAGGAACCTCTGCCAGAATCTAACACATCTCAAGGTATGAGTCCTGATCCCTGGTTTATTGGATAAATCGTGTTGATATCAGCAAATCTCAGCGATCACACTTGAAAATGTAGATATACACATCTTACAAGACAGAAATATACATTATAAGAATGTAAAAACGAGTTGATAACCCCAAAATGAGAATGATTGAAGTTAAATTTGGTTGAGCTTATGCAAAAATTTAACTTCAAAACTGCTTATAAACATACACTATAACTTCATATCTTTATACCTTCTTGCCGATTTCATCCAGAAACTTCCTGTTGTAAGTTAAAGCCGGATGTATCATCCAGGTGAAGCTAAAACACCAATCCAAAAGCCTGATTCATCCAAAATATATTAATAGTATGAACTGTGGATCTTCTCGAACTTGAGACAAGAAAGGCATACATCGAGTTATTGAAAGACTGACATGATAATTAAAAATATCAAAATTTGATCAATGACTTTTAAATACTTATTGTCGTGCAAAAACAAGTATTCTAGACAATTATTATTATTTTCAAGAGGCGGTATCGTAATATTTCTCGGAAACTACAGCTATTGACTATTTATCTCATACTCAACGTATAAACTGTGTGCTTTTAACTGGTTCAGGTTTCACGTCTCTACACGACATAAACCACCCAGGAGTAATGGAGGTTCACGCTCGGACCAACGCCAGAGGATTACTGTTTCTCTTCGACAACGATACCCTCTTAGGTAAGTCTACCACCACCACTACCACTACCACTACCACTACCACTACCACTACCGCTACCGCTACCGCTACCGCTACCGCTACCGCTACCGCTACCGCTACCGCTACCGCTACCGCTACCGCTACCGCTACCGCTACCGCTACCGCTACCGCTACCGCTACCGCTACCGCTACCGCCCACACTGAAATTAATATATCTGAAATATATTTTCAAAAATACGTTTTCAAATATATTATTGATATATTTCACGAATATATTCTAGATACACAAGAATTGGCAGCTTTAAGGATATGTGAGATATATGTTAGAGATATATTTTTAAAATATTTTACATATATATCAAATGTATCTCAAATATAAAGTGGTGCCATATATTTGACACATATGTTTCATACACGGCAGCAATATATTTTTGGTATATTTTAAGGGTATTATTTCATATAATATATTTATATTTTTACTACGAATCACACATATACTATAAATATATTTGAGATATAATTGGTCAACATATATTTTTTGATGTAATGCAAATATATGTTGTACATATAACAAATATATTTTGACGTATATCACAAGTGCATTATTAATGTATTTCGAGAATATATTCTAGATACACAAGAATTGGCAGCTTTAAGGATATGTGAGATATATGTTAGAGATATATTTTTTTAAATATTTTACATATATATCAAATGTATCTCAAATATAAGGTGGTGCCATATATTTGACACATTGTTTCATACACGGCAGCAATATATTTTTGGTATATTTTAAGGGTATTTTTTCATATAATGTATTTATATTTTTACCACAAATCAAACATATAGTATCTATACATTTGAGATATAATTAGTCAACATATATTTTTGGTGTAATGCAAATATATGTTGTAACATAGTCACAAATGTATTTTGACATTATATCACAAGTGCATTATTAATGTATTTCGAGAATATATTCTAGATACACAAGAATTGGCAGCTTTAAGGATATGTGAGATATATGGTAAGAGATATATTTTTTTTGATTTTTACATATGTCAAATGTATCTCAAATACAAAGTCTTTCCATATATTTGACACATATGTTTCATACATTGCAGCAATATATTTTTCGTATATTTTAAGGATATTATTTCATATTATTTATTTATATTTTTACCCCGAATCTACCATGTCATAAATATATTTGAGATATAATTGGTCAACATATATTTTTTGATGTAATGCAAATATATGTCTTACATAATAAATGTATTTTGATGTTATATCTTCACTAGTATACTCTACCCCAACCTACATATATATATATTAATTTTAAGGTATATATTTTAGATGTGAGAAATATTTCAATTACTTTAAAATATATTTTAGATATATTTACGGTTTTTAAAGGTTCAAGTTCTGGTTCTACAAGACAATATTTTGTTTAAAATCTTATAGGTTCGTACGAATATACTACCTTAGTAATAGTATGTAACTGCATCTGGCTTAGGCTCGTGCGAATATACTACCTTAGAATGGAAACTGCTTCAGGCTTGGGTACGTGGAAATATGCTAGTACCTTAGTAATAGTATGGAAGCTGCTTCTGGCAAGGGCTAGTGTTAATATACTACCTTAGTATGGAAACTACTTCTGGCTTGGGTACGTGTGAATATACTACCTTAAAACTGCTTCTGACTTGGGTACGTGCTAATATTGTTAAATATGGACTTGAACAGCGCGCCCAAACTATACTAGTAATATTTCATGTTGTTATGTTGGTAGTTCTGTTTTTCAATGGCGTCCGCGTCGGACGAGCGTCATGTTATTGTCTCGTGTTTTTCTTTGATTAAAGTCTTATTAATCCTTCTAATAATTATTTAGTTGTCGAACTCTCTTTACTTGCTCATTGGCAATATCACTCATATCTCAGGTTGAGGTGGGTAAACCAGACGTTTCTGGACAAATAACTGAGGCCTAATGTATTGGAGTCCGAAGACAGCTTCCAAATGTGCCAAATGTTCAAACCGGCGGCGATAACTTCTCGAATGGGAAGTTTCCGATTGGACACCGTGCTGGACGATTGGAGGTACTGCAATGCGTTGCGAGGAATACACGGAAGAAGAAGCTGAAAGCACCTCTTAGAGAAGGAAAGACAGTGAATGAATTATAAAGAGGAGAAAAAAGTGCGTATCACAAATTAATTATGCGTATAGCTGATTCGCATTTGAATATCTCAAAGACTGTACTTCTGCTATGACATTTGGTTTAAGCTGCGAAATACTTTTTGAAATGAAAGGCGTGCTAGTCAACTACTTTTGCGTAAGAAGTTGTGTTGGTGATGAAATTTGACCCTGGCCGTAGGGAATTTTGCTAACCTCCTTTCTTACAATTTGAAAAGCTAGTGCGGGAGTTTAAAACAGACTGGGTGCTACTTTAAAGAAACGGACATAGTGTGTCACTTGTGGCCTAACGTTGCCTTCTGAATTTGATTCATGTAGTAACCGCAATAAGAGACTTTGTCCATCACAGACAATTGTCAATGTCATTTGTAAACAGCGCCTCCTGGAAGAAGAATCAAGCGCACATCAAGTAATGATGCGGGACATTCGATCGTCATCAGTTGTGTTCAGTGCACAAAACACAAAGAAGTCGACGTTCAAAACCAAATGCAGAAGAAAAGTTTTTCCATATGCATGTCCACGAATGTAAAAGGTAGGCCACCGACGTGTGGATTTGTCCTAATGCTGAAAAAATTCGTCTAGGCCTAAAGCCCAGGTCGCAAAAACCAAGATTCCAAAGACCTCACGTTTGTTGCAGTGCTGCGGCGAGCAACTTCATTCAATTGAAAAACAGTCAGGAACAGTGCAGTTTTATCTGGACTCTGGGGCCATCTCAGCAAACATGATAGGCAGTGATGATGCCCATTTACTAGAAAAACAGTGTGGAGGATAACTGTCCCCTGACCCCACTGATATCATGGTTGCTTCTGGGCAGAAGTTAGTGTGAACAAAAAGGGGAAGTTACCGTTGTTAGTTGACATTGGGAAAGGACTGAACCCTTAACAATACATGATGTGTTGTTGACCCCCTTTACAATTTAACCTGCCTGTCAGTGGGAATATTAGAACGCGTTCTTATAAATCGTGTTTGAACAGGGAAAGCTGTCCATCTCGAAAGGAAATTTGAAGTTCCGCTCAAGTGAACGAGTTGTTCAGTTGTACGGCTTTCAACTTTCAACTGGCGTCAGAAGTGCCATCACGTTATTGGCCGAGACTCCGGAACTGGGTGGCATGTGCGGCTAGACCCATAAGTAACCGTAAACTTAAAGTTTCTATGGAAGCAAGTGGTGACTTGGCGTGACGACAGCAAACAAAGAAGGTTTGTGAAACTTGTGTGAAAGGTAAACAACAAATTGCCCCATCAATAAAGACGTGTTCGTTCTCGACGACCCTTGGGAGTTAATTCATAGTGGACGTGATGGGACCGATCACCAGTTTGCACAAGACGGAGCAAGGTATATCGTAACGTTTATATTTGATGACATTTACTCATTTCACAGTAGCCTATGTTATAAAGGCCACATCGGAGGTGCTGTGAATCTTTAAGGAGTATGAAGCTATGCTCAAGCACACTTCCTTGAACCACAAATCCATCGTTTCGTGTGATAATGGGACGGAATATGTAAATAAAGCAAATGGAACAATACTTTAAGAGTAAAGGTAATCCAGTATGACTGTACTGTAGCGATACACTCCCGAGTCAGAACGGAGTATCGGGAACGTAATGAATCTGCTTTATTATGGAAAAGGCTAGGTGTCTGTTACTTGACAGTAGTGTACCTAAGAACTTATGGCCGGAAGCTATTACACTGGGCTGTGTATTTGATCAATCGTGCCCCGACGATAGCTCTACAAAAATAAGTACCGCTGAGCTGGTGGTATGGTAGAAAAGTTATATCGAAAAGCTTCGAGTTTTTCGGTTGTGCCGCTATCTCAGAGTTGCCACGAGAAACTCATCGGGAAAATTGGACTCGAGATCTGAAAAGTGTGTCATGGTTTGGGTATGCATCGAATGGTTATCGATTGTGGAATGAGGGTGACAAGAAACTCCCTACTCGGTTCAATGATGTTATCTTTTTGATGAAAACTGACCTACTTTTACAATAGTAAAAACGAAGGTGTCCCAGAGTCAGGCGGAGATATACCTAGTGAATATACAGACGTATTCTACGTGAAAACCGGAAAATGAAGTGCAGAAATCCAAAGGGAAGAACCAAGAAGTGACAACAGAAGAGAAAGAAGAAACGAATGTCCATTAAAACACGTTCAGGGGCGAAAGTTGTCCGTGCACCAAAGTACATGATTGAGTACAACCGCCCTTCGCTCTTTGTGCGTTCGTGGACACGTGCCTCAGGCCCTTTGATGAATTTCAGACAGAAGTATGAAGGTAAATGGAAGAAACTGCTGAAGAGGAAATTAATGCGTTAAAAGAAAACAATTACCTGGGAGTTAACGGATTTGCCCACCTGGTAGGCAAGCTATTGCAAACAAGTGGGGTCTTTAAGTCAAAAGGAAATGCAAGTGGAGATGTCTAGAAATACAAGGCCGATTGTTTTCAGTGACAAGGCTGTGCACAGAAAAGGGTTTTGATTACATGACACACGTATGCCCCTGTGTCACGTCTTGCCACTGTACGTACACTTGTTGCAGTTCTTTGCGATCAGGTGCTATGTAGCCGCAGCAAATGGGACTTAAAAACGCGTTTCTTACACCGGTGTAGTTTCGGAAGAAATCTACATGAACCAACGCATTGGGTTTTAGCGACGGAAATAAGAAAGTGTGGTGTCCGTCTAAAGCGTGCTCTTTACGGACTTAAAAAGCACCACGGACGGCATCTGTGAATGCACGAAATAATGATTTTCTAGTGAAAAAGGGGTTTCACCGTCACTAAACGATCCCTGTTTATATGCGAAAGAAGATGAAGAGTTGTATCTTCTACTCTATATGTTGACAGATTGTTTGATTAACTTGGAAGTCAAGAGAGCACGTAAAGAACTTGAAGAACGACTTATGTGCTGAATTCCAATGACCCCAGACCTTGGTGATCTAAAATTTTTTTTTTGGGCATCAATGTTGAGAAGAAGGAAGATGGAGTGTTTCTACATCAGTCAAATTACTTGCTGGAAGTACTACGCAAATTTGGGATGGAGACTGTAAAACCTGTGAAAACTCCCTGGGAAGCACACAAAAAAAGAAGACAGGAAGGTGATCAGATTGCATCATCGGAAAGAAACCGTACCGTGAACTAATCGGCTGCTTGATGTATGCAATGCTGACTACGAGACCGGACATTAGTGCCGCGTTTGCATTATTTAGCAGTTTCAAACTAATGCGACGGAATGTGAGTGGAAAGGACTAAAGCGAATCCTTCGATATGTGAAGGAACCCTGGACTTTGGTTTGTTCTACAATGTTGTGGTCATCAACAGCCATTGGTTAGGTTACGCTGACTCTGATTGGGGTGGAGCGGCAGACAGGCGGAGTACTTCGGGACATTTAATGATGGTGTTCGGTGCCCGTCAGTGTGGTCTACTAAAAACCAAAGTTCCGTAGCCATTTTGTCGACAAAAGCCGAGTATGTAGCTCTTGCGGGTGCAGCTGCAGAAGTTCTGTGGTTAAAAGGACTGCTGAAAGATCTTGACATTGATGTACAAGAGCCAGTCGTGTTGTTTGAAGACAATCAAGCATGTATCAAGTACCTGGAAAAGTGGGAGGTAAAACGCTTGCAGCATGTGGATGTTAAATACACTTTGTCAAGCGATTGGTGGAAGAAAAGAAGATTGAGGCGGTCTACATCCCAACTACAAGATCAAAAGGCGGATATTCTGACTAAGGCGATCTGTGGAACTCGCTTTGGAGAGTTGCGGGACCAACTTTGCATTGTAAAGAACTTTGTGTTGTAAAGAACTTTGGGACGTGCTGAGGCGGAGTGTTAAATATGGACTTGAACAGCGCGCCCAAACTATACTAGTAATATTTCATGTTGTTATGTTGGTAGTTCTGTTTTTCAATGGCGTCCGCGTCGGACGAGCGTCAGTGTTATTGTCTCGTGTTTTGCTTTGAATAAAGTCTTATTAATCCTTCTATAATTAGTTAGTTGTCAACTTCTCTGCAATATCTCTACAAATATACTACCTTACCTTAGTATGGAAACTACTTCTGGCTTGGGTACGTGCGAATAATATACTACCTTAGTATATGGAAACTACTTCTGGCTTGGGTACGTGGGAATAATATACTACCTTTGTATGAAATCTGCTTCTGGCTCGGGTGTATTTATTGACTTGTATGACAACTTCGTCTGGATCGGGATCTGACTGCTGGCGTATGTCTTACCTGTAGTTTGAAGAAGCGTCTGGTACGGTTATTATCGCATGCGTTTGTATTGCTCTTACTTACCAGCATAGGTCTTACCATCTCGGCAACGCATCTGCGACTAATAGGTAAAAGCAGTAAAAGATAGAAAAGTAACGGTCGACATTCATTCAAAATTTAAACGGGTTTCCCCCCCACCCCCTTGACCAGTGCATTGTACACCCTCGCTCGCTGAACCGCTAGGTCAGACAAAGAAAGGCTACTCCGTTCTCTCTGTCTCTCTCTCCCTTTCACGCGGTAAATTTGGGGATGATTGCATAGTACCTGTTCCCGGCAAAATTGAATGTAGAATTCCAGGCCAGTGATAAACATTTTCAAGTTCTAAATACACACATATCACAATTTTGTAAAAGGCTTCCGCACATTATTGATACATAAAATAAACTTGTTCTTAAAATATTGTTCTCATATCGCCCCCATAGCATTCGTCCGCATCAGGTATCTCTCATCTTGCTGACATCCTGCCCTTTAGAACGGGATGTACACTTTAATTTATACTTTCAAATACATTGTTTTTGTAAATACTACCAAATTATAATATTTAATGACGGAATATAGAAGGGCCGTAGCCATTGTAAAACACACAAAGTTTATATAGCTGCTTATAAAAAGTTCGGATTGTTCATAGTGTTGATTTTACAACTTGGTAATCGAGTATTTATTTTTAAACTGTACAATCTTTGAAGCAATTCTTTTAACTCAAAACACCCCAAAGTTATTTGGAAAAAAACTACGAAAAAGTTATAGTTATATATATCAAAGCAACAAATATTCGAAGTTATAAAAAATTTGAAAATGTTCTAAGTCATTCTATAAAATATTACATTTCTTGGTGTTATTTAAAAAAAAAGAAAAACGATATCCATAGTTCTTTTAGGGATGTCTTGCAGGCTTTTATGAAGCAGTCAACATATAAATCCAAGTATTCATGTTGTATATAAAACATTATAAATGCGTCATGTAATTTATTCTATTAAGAATATATATGTGACATATATTTAATGAGTGGGCAAATATAATTCCCATACCCAAGATATATGTCTACGCATGCTTTTATGAAGCTGTCAATATATATATCTCCGAATATACATCTTGTATATAATTACATAACAAATGTGTAATGAACTTTATTCTATATTAAGAATATATCTGCCATATATATATCTAAATGAGTGGGCAAATATATTTCACACATACCCAAGATATATGTCCACGCAAGCATTTACGAAGCGGTCAGCATATATCTCTGAATATACATCTTGTAAATAATAACATTATAAATGTGTAATGTACTTCGTTCCATATTAAGAATATATCTGCCATATATATCTAAATGAGTGGGCAAATATATTTCACACATACTTTGAAATATATGTCCACGAATGCATTTACGAAGCGGAAAACATATATCTCTGAGTATACATCTTGTATAAAAAAAACATTATAAATGTGTAATGTACTTCATTCCATATTAAGAATATATCTACCATATATATCTAAATGAGTGGGCAAATATATTTCAATCATACCCAAGATATATGTCTACGCATGCATTTACGAAGCGATCAACATATATCTCTGAATATACATCTGGTATTTAAATAACATTATAAATGTGCAATGTACATCGTTCCATATTAAGAATATATCTGCCATATATATCTAAATGAGTGGGCAAATATATTTAACATATTTCCAAGATATATATTTTTTTCTTTTATTTTGGTTGTCTACTTATATCTCTCTAGGATATATCTTTGATACACTTAAATTATATATGTTTTGTGTACTTTGTTTTATACTTAATATGTATCTACCATATAGTTCCAAATGTGTTTTAAAACATATATTTGTCTTATTTTAAAGATATATGTTAAAACTATTTTTAAATTTATTTTCTAGATGTATGTGTCAAAATATGTTTTAGATAAACGAATTTTACAAAAGTGTTTTATACCATTTTACATACTTGTGATATATGCGCAATATATATATTATTGGTGCATAAATACAATTGACATATATTCACGGTATATGACTCAATTTGTATTTAAAAATATATTTCTGAAATATATTTAAAATGTAATACTATTATAAATTTGTTTGCAATTCTTGTGTATTTCTAACATATCTACCATATATTCCCAAATAAGTGCACGCATGTAAAGCACATATATCTTATATGTATCTTATATATTAGTGTTAAGATATATTTTACATACATATTGACAAGTATCTGTCAATATGTTAAAAATACATACTCGGTATATTGTAAATAAATTTAAATTACATTTCAACTTAAAGTGGTTATTATATTTCATACGTATATGTGAATATATATTTTCCATATTTCTAAAATATATTCAAGCATCAAGTAATTAAAATATGTTTTTGTTACATATATCTCAGATATAGCTTTAAATATAATGGAAAATTAAAAATATATTTGCCACATATTTGGCACGTATCAAATGTATTTTGAAATATATCTGCGATATAAAATTTTCAGTGTGGGGGCCGCTCCCGCTACCGCTACCGCTACCGCTACCGCTACCGCTACCGCTACCGCTACCGCTACCGCTACCGCTACCGCTACCGCTACCGCTACACCACCACTACCACTACCACCACTACTATTACCACCACTACTATAACTACCACTACCACTACCACCACCACTACCACTACCACTACCACTACCACTGCTACTACAGCTGGTGATAACTACACAATTTTTCTGTATTGCTTCCAGGTTCCAATATTGGAGTGGAGTTACCGGAATGGCCTTCTACATCGGGAACTTCCGGTTACATTGTTGCCAACTTTACAATTTTCACTATATTTAACACTTCCAGTAAGCAAATAAAAATAAAAATATTTAAATTCGTCTTTATAGTGTTATCAATCAGTCATAGAACTGACTTCAGGCACAGTTATGATCGACCATGGATTGGTTTTGTAGGCCTATCTCTAAGGCGTTTGGAAAAAAGAAATACGAAATACTAGGACTAACATTTATGAGCGCGTTCTGTTGTTCTCTAGGTTAAGCCGGTTTCGAACTTACAAAAACAAACATTAGATTATATAACTACCTAATCAGTTTCCCCTCGTAAAACTTCTTTATCGAACCCGAGATTATATTATCTTCAGATTAGTACAGATTAGTAGTTTGAAACTGGACCTTACTCTAAAGTTATACGTGTAAGAAATAAAGTATTTGCATATTATTTATTTTAATGACTAATGCTCTAATGCACTAGCGATTCATAAGTTGGCTAATTACCAGGTCCGTGAAGTTGGCACCCCCCATTCATCCGATCTCATTCAAACTCTACAAATATTAAGTGCTGAATTAGTGCTAATTAGTGCCGTTAATCCCAGAATTAGTGCTGCCTTTTTAACGAAGTTATTCAACAATGTCTGTGGGAGGTGCCAACTTCACGCTAACTTCACGCAGCACCCCCCATTCATCCAATCTCATTCAAACTCCACAAATATTTTGTGCTGAATTAGTGCTAATTTGTGCGATTTATTTCAGAATTAGTGTTGATATATTAACGAAAATTTTAATCAATGTCTGTTGTTCAAACTTCACAAATATTTTGTGCTGGATTAGTGCTAATTAATGCTGTTTTTTTATAATTAGTGCTGGCTTTTTAAAAATGGGGTTTGCCCCCCATTCATCCGATCTCATTCAAACTCCACAAATGATAATTGGAATAGCGAAGCGAACACTTTAATTTCACGTACCCCCAAAAAATTTAGCTCGGGTGTTTTTTTTTCTTTTTTTTCTGTTAATTCGCTCTCTGCCGGGCAAATGTCAACGGCATATGCGATCTTGCTGAAAATTGGATGGGACCTTTAAAATATCTAAACTTAGACCTGCCACGTTTTTGGGTACAATCAAAGAAATATTTCTCATGAATATCGTACTTTTACTATTTTTTCGATTTTTAAGGGCGATATTTTCGTGACATTTGGGTCGATTCTGACTAAACGGGTAGCTAAAACGTTCATATTTTACATGGACATTAAAGTTATGGTGATGTAGTATCCTTTGAAATGAAAAGTTGGAAAAGTTAGCCAGAATCCATAGAAATAAATGTTTTAAAATAAGTTTTTTGAGTTATTTAATAACAGTTAACATAACAATAGAAACTTGACAACAATTACCTGCAATGCGTTCAAAAGCACTTGCAACAATGAAGAGAACCCACGGAAACTTACAATAAAGCTCATCCATCAACGCGATTAAAAAAAGCCGTTTGCGAAGCGGTCTAGTTAGTGTGATTGAATTGAAGTCTTCGCTTCTTTCATCCAAAAATAAATACATAATCTAGTTTCACGCCTCAACGGTGGCAATGAAGAATTGTTAAGGGGTAGTTGGATGAGCGAAGCGAAGACTTCAATTTCACTGACCCCCCTCCCCCCAAAAAAAATTAGCTCTGTTTTTTTTTTTTGTATTTTGTCTGTTTGTTTCCGCTCTACCGGGAGACATGCGATTGTCTTTTTTTCCCAATGTGTCAAGTTGAAAAAAGCTACTGATATTTCTTTTATCTTTTCACAGAAATATAAGCAATCCATCTCAAATTTTTGCTAGATCCTGATCGTTTAGAAGTAGGCCTATACTACGAGTGACATTGATAGGAAGTTTTAGTTTTCTTTATTTATAACATAATTTGTTGTTTTCTGAGATTGTATAGGCATAAGCTGTATTTTCAACAGAAACATTTGAAGTTGTTTTGATTTTCAGATCTAAATAGTTCACATTAGACTTGCATTTCATTTAGAAACCTTACTTGTACCTAAGACATGGTAAAATATCTAGTATAGTATTATATTTAGCTGTTTACGTAAGCTCCGTTCATTATTTTACAGATTTAAGAAGATTTGAAGTTTTTTAATTTTCTGAGAGGACCTCATAAGTTGCTTCAAAAGTTTGTTATTTTGATTCTTAGCCAAATGTCAATATTATGGTTTACACTTTTCTGAAAGCAGAATAAGGGCAATGAAGACCGATTTCGATTTTACATGACAATACAATTTATTTTAACTCATAATGGCTAAGCGTTGTACCGTATGCAAGTGAAGAAAAACAATAACATCAAAAGCTTAGTGTGCTGCGTTTGTGAAGATTTTTTTCATCCGAAGTAAGGCAGCACTAATTCTGAAATAAACAGCACTTATAAGCACTAATTCAGCACCAAATATTTATTGTGGAGTTTGAATGAGATCGGATGATGGGGGGTGCTGCACCCCCGACCTCTAATTACCGGTTACCCGAAAAGTGAGTGAGATTGCAGGATATTGTCATTTCCTGGTTGTTTGTACCCTTTCACTACTCAATTTTATTCGTGTAGATTAGGTATTTTTAATGACAATTAAAATTCAGCATTTCTTCTAAGATTTCTTTAATTTTTGGGGATTTTTAATTGTGAATTTGAGAAATTTCGAAAAACTTGGATTGTAAATAAATGTTTTATTTTAAGTTAAAATGCAAATTGTAAGATCACACCTAAAACTATTTGTTTTCTAAAATTTTGGCATATTTCTATCTCCAATATCTCCAGTATCTCCAATCAAGCAATACTAGCAATACATTAATATTCCGGAACAAACCAAAAGTTTGTCGTTTTTAGCTTTTTTTGCACATGGTTTTTTCAATCTTCTCTAAAAAGGTACTATTTGTCCAATTGGCATAGCAAAAAACACATTTATTTCTTATCAACCATAAAAGAATAAAATAATTCGAGGTCAAATTGAAAAAAAAATATTTACCCGCATTTAATTTAGAAAGTTGATTAGTGGACACCAGTAGAGAGTATTAAATAAAATGAATTCCACTTACAGAAGTGTTACCTTAGAGACCAAATCGAGATTTCATGTTTCAAAACTGACTTACAAAGGAAAACAATATTAAATATAATATTTGTTCATGCTCAAAGTTGAGTCAACTCAAATGCGCGTGTTCAGATGTTGATGATTACAACTGAACGGTTAGTCATAAAAAATTTGTTATTCAATGATTATGACAGTGTGTACAATCATTAGGAATTTCACAACGAGCATAGCCCTTAAACACAGAATTGTGTGTGATATCCTTAAATAGTAAATACATATAATAAAATTGATATTAAAGTAGGTTATTAAAAGATAATCAAAAACTATATAAAAGCACGGCGATAGTAGGCCACAATAGAACCACAATACAACCATTCAAACATCTAACATTATAGACCTAACTTATAATATTTCGCACATCAAAATATATTAAAGTTCACCACTATAAAAACATACAACACTTGAATTGAAAAGAATAATGATAACAATTGTACACATCTTTTAAGAAAATAATATAATTTGAAGGTGACAATTATTACTTGAAAGTGTGAAACTTTATTATTTTTACTTTATTGATTCCCTACGCAGTTTCTTGAAATCCAGTGCCTTCATGTTGAGAGCCTTCAGATCCAGAGGAAGTTCCCTCCACAGTCTTGTCGCACGAGGATAAAATGACAGCCTGTAAGCTTCAGTTCTTGCAAAAGGAGCCTCAATTGCCACCATCTCACCTCGAAGTATTGACCTGTTTCTACTTGAGAATATGCTTAGTGTCGAGATCAATATCACCCACTAAGCACTTTCTTAGAAACAGTACTTCTAATTCTTCTTGGTGATCTTCAATAGATGGTAGCTTGCAAGCTGATCTTCTACTTGCAGAATCGAGGCCAGAGTGATAAGTTTTAGCCAGAATCATTTTTGTGTCATGTAATCATTACCAAATTTTGAATTATTGTTAATAAATTATAGCATGATATTGATATCCACTCCTAGTTGCAAATAATAAGTGTTAAAAAGTAATTGTGAAACAAGTCGAAAAAGCATAAAATCCAAAACATGGATTTCAAGAAAATTCGTACTAAACCGTTGTTACCTGTGCGTTCACATTGATTCAAACGATGATATCCAGTATGAAATTTTGCGTAGAAAAACTGTTTGATTGTAATAAATTCCCGAAGTTATGCAATACAAAATGTAGATCATTACCGAGATTTCACGAATTTTTCTTTCAAAATCGACGAATTAATTGAGGAAGTGTACTGAATGTCTGCAGCGTTTTTACGTTCTCATATTATTATAATTACTTGTCAGCGAATGATCACATTTTACTTTGGTTACACGCATTATTTTGTTCTCGCAGTCGCAGGTTTGAACCAAAGCCTTGTGCTATCTGAACCTACGGGATCAGTTGTGAGTCCCCCTCTCCCCCCTAGTCTTAACAGGATCTGCGTCTCCCTCGTCTTCTACTCCAGCGAAGCAGCCAGCGTTGACGTCCACCTGCTACAAGGCACCACCCTGTCATCGGTTGGGAAGATTACAGAAGAGGTGAGTGTGGCTCATATGTTTGGCGCGTTCCTATACTTACAGCACATAATACTCAACTTTGTGTACCTATTTGCTATACTTGCTCCAACGAAAGAATGCAGATGCTTGGTAGTGGTGGGGGTAGAATGAATGCGCGTTGATTGGAATTCGCCTTTGTGTATGAAAGAGAAATATCTTTTACCAACGCAAGCAAAAATTATCTGTGCTAGATCACAGAGTTCCTCCGTGTGCTAGATCCACGCTGAGCTAGCGTGAATAGAGTTGACAAAGTTGTTATGTTGGGAAAACAATTTCGAGCCATCTGCCTTCTTTCGTTGGGACCACTATAGTAATGGATAAAATTTATGTTCACAAAATATTTTAAACATTTATCGTAAAATCGGCAACAATTAGTAGAAGTAAATAACTGCGACATTCTTATGTCCCTTTTGTGTGGAGGACCTTCTTAATACAATCAGTAGGCAAAGGAAATACTCGTTTATTTGTTATGTACAGGCACAAGTTTAAGTTGTACAGTTTGAGTACTTGATTCAGTCAGGTTAATTTTTTAAACGTTTTTTAGTATTTTGCACATTTTTGTGTCAGGATTTGTTAATGGGTCGTTTTAGATTGTACCAGCCCCAGCAACTATGTGCCCAATTTTATATTTTCAACAAAACCCCAACTTCACAAGTTTTTGTAGACGGACAAAAA